>JAZHYW010055740.1:0-13822 GCA_037355805.1 Ixodes ricinus | reverse complement strand
CAAGTGTCACTGTCGTCATGGCGTCCAAACGAAAAGCAATTATGCAACTTGGACGTTCTTGTAATTTGGTACTTAAAATAACTGTATATTTTTTAAGAAAGTGAAGACATCATAATTAAATAGGATCTTCCATGCTAAAACATGCAGTGCAAACTGAAGACAACTACTTTGTTTTTAATGTCCACAAAAAAGAGGCTATGCAGCATCGATCGTACCGTTTTTTTTCCCGCACATTATGTGATGTCTTCTAACACGAAATTACCGACGTAAAAGCGCTGTGGAGACGACATGAAAACCATAATTTTGAAGGTAACCGAGTTTTGTAGTGGAACGGAAAAAATAAATAATTAACGATTTTTTATGGTAAACACTTTACCTCTATGTAGAACTTCAACCAAGTAACGGTTACGCGCTTTCATGCCCATTTCAACGAAGTTGGGAGAACGATGTATTGCGTCTTGTGAATACACATGTGTAGCAGCATATTTATGTTAGAGGAATTGTGTTTAATCGCTGCGCAATACTTGCCAAAAGAAGGTTTTATTTGAGCAGTCTCAACCGTTTCCGTCTACGTGTGCTACGAATACAGCAACTCCGTTCGTAGAAGAAGTGATGAGGAAATGGCGTGCCCTTGATGATACGATTGTGATTATGAAATAAAATGTTCAATCACCCTATAATTGCGACCTGACCGGTCGCCTGGGACCCGGACAACTAATATCGTTCTCTGAAAAGTCCGGGTGTAGGCCCGTTCGTCATGTGCGCATTCGTCATAGGCCAACTGGTAATAGGCCCGTTCGTCACAGCGGAACATTCGTCATAGGGGAATTTGTCCCTAGGAACGTTTGTCACTGTGCGAACCGGATATTTGAATTTGCCCAACATATATTCAGCTGGCTGTGCATGCAATAAAAATTAGTACGGTATATTTCATTTTACTGAAGAGAGGGAACATCCAAACAAGTCATCGTTGTACTTAGAAAACAACAGGTTTATTGAGCGAAATAAAAACAAACTAAAAAGCGATATTCCGAGCTGCCACCCTCAGGGTTTCAAGACGATTGCGACCATTGTAGCGGCTCACAATGATTTGAAGACGCCGGTTGCTGTCGGCGTGCTTCTTGGACACCCTCGAAGATGTCGTGCCGCCCTCTGCTTGAGCCAGCTTCATCTCTGTCAAGGATAAAAAGAAAAAAGAACACACACACTCGTGGAAAAAGCTTTTCGAGTGGGCACCGTACTGAAATTATGAGCCACAAATGCAAAAATGTACTACAGAAAACGTCCAAGTTCTCAGAGGATTAGGTCAGTTCTTACGTGCAGTCCCCGGAGCCACGCTTCGATGCTGTTGTTCGTCCTTGGCCTTTCTGCTAGTGTTGATTCTCTGACTGACCAAACCAGAGCGACGAAGCCGTTTCGACGGGGTCTCCCGATATACACGTTCTCGAAGTAGTCCGCCACGAGTGAGGCATCGGTGGGGAAAACCTCGAGAAGGTCCTTGAAGGCCTCGGGAATGTCGGCGATTGGCAAGAAGGCCAATGCTGGAAGCATTCCCATTTGAAAATCAACAAGAAATAAAGTAACCAATTGGCTTACCTGAAGACAACAATAAGACATATAAATAGAATGCCGCATACCATTTCATTTATTTCATTTCACAGCAAACTCGTCATCTGAATTGTAGCGACTCTGGTGACCACTGGAGCACACCTTCCTATACACCGACTGGGATAAGTGAAAAAAGCATCCCTGTATCGTTGATGGCCGCTATCTGGAAGTCCGTGTAAGCCACCTCAAGTCAGTTGGCCCCCCATGTGACTCAGAACGACGTCGAAAAACCTTAAAACGAGCGAACATATTTTGAAGTGTTTGAACACATATCCAATAATAGGACCACCGAGCGTTTCGTTTTATACGTTTATCAGAGCTCTTGAATGCTTACCTTTTGTAGGTAGCTTCAGATTTGTTGGGCAGCAAGCCGTAAACCATTGGCTCTACCACGCCGTTGACTGTGGCATGCCCCGTGTACAGTTAGTAAAACTGTGCCGGGGTCACTTTAAAGGTCCCGTCCGCGAACCACGTAGTCGCATGAGCCAGACAGCTCAAGTTGCGCTCGGTAGCAAAGATCAGGATTCTTTCGCTGTCGCCCTCTCCGCTATCGTGGAGGAGAAAGGAATCTCCTTTGGCTGTGGTCTGCATGCAGGTAAAACAGTCATTATTATCATAATATGTCGCGCACTGTGATTTTGCGCTGCAATACACTTTACTTTGAACTCTGTGGGCATTCGTATGTCGGCTCTGCAAGATGATACGCTGTACTCGAAATTCGCCCGCTGCCTTTGCTTGCGGATTGTGCGCCGAAGTGTTGACGGTGCGGGAATCTGCAAAGCAGTGTCGTCACTGACACAGGCAACAGCAGCCAGAAGTATTTGGTGTGGTGCTAGACGGCCTTCCACTGGAATAAAGGACATTAGTGACCTTGTTTTGGGAATATAAGAGCAGGAACAGATTTTGGTACATACCAGCCTTTTCCTTCATCTGATGACGAACCCGAAGCACGTTTATCTTGGTGTTGTCAAATGCATGCGTATGGTCTCTGGAATAAGAGATTACACGAGTCTTGGCGTGATCGGTGACTATCTGAGTTTTACAAACTCCTCTTCGCCGGCAGGCCCAATACAACGTAGTTTCGTAAACCTTAATGCAAGTGTAGGAATGTCCTTCGTGAAGAAGCATATCGCCACCTCTCTTAGTAGTAACTACCTTCATTTAGAAATCGAGAGTGATATTTTTATAATCCGAGGGCAACCGGCATAATAAACCCTAAAACGGGGCACAAAAAAAAAAGAATCGCGTTCGGTGGGCTTTTTTCTATTGTGAACTTTATGTTCTCGAAGTTCTTTTGTCAGAAAGGTGACCCCGATAAGACAACATGCAGGCTAAAGGCTGCATGTTGCCTTATCTTGGGGTCATTGGGACATGCTTTTGTTTCTCGTTCGTACAGTAGTCAACCTCACTGACCTTGTACGGATTTAATTAAGTGACCCCCTTTCGTAACTTTCCTAAGAAAACAAGATAAAAAAAAGTATAACAATCTTGAAGTCATTGTGTGACGAACTGCCAGCGTGACGAATCATCCTATGACGAATGTTCCGCTGTGACGAACGGGCCTGTTACCAGTTGCCCTATGACGAATCGACATGTGACGAATGGGCCGTATCCCGAAAAGGGTATCCTAAAATTTACAAGTTTTGTGGAGTTCATCGAGCGAATAAAAATGTTCCAACAATGAGCTAGACCTACACGAGTTCCCGAATCTAACACAGCGCTTTTGAATTTTAGCACTGTAGATAGTTCTGCGAATAGTGTATACTTGTGTGTAAATATTCGTCTAACAGTTTTTCAACGTTGGAAAGCATCGGAATGACTCAGAATAACTGCAGTGTTGATAATCGGGGAAGATAAGACGGGGACTTTGGTACTTGGGGAAAACGGACCGTGGGCATTTGAGACAGGGGAACTGCCGCGGGACAAACGCGCTACGATCGCATACCCTTCCAAGGTCATCCCTTAGGCCACTGCGGGCGTCCAAAAAAAAACCTTTTTTTTCTTCTTTTTTTTTTAGGGGGGGGAGAGGGGGGGGGTGTAGGCGCTGATTGTCTTCCTCCTTTGTGGCTTTTGACAGACGCACAACGAGATTGGCAGAACAAGCAGGGGATTAATTTTTTTCGATGGATGCCTTCTGTCTATGTATGCGAACATGATTTTTTTTTTCCTTTTAGTAGTAATTAGTTGTCCTTGCCTTGACTCGGGTCCCAGTGGGTGCGTTGTCGTTGTATGCCCACTATTGTTTTTTAGTTTATGGATAGTTTTTGCGCTAATAAATACGAAAAAAGAATATTGTGCCTAAAAAAAAAAAAGCTTTTTTTTTTTTTATCAGGAGCGTTTTCAAAGCCCGAAGCACCTCGCCTTCGTTCCCGTGACATGTCGCTCGCTTTCGCGTAGCACCCCTCAATCCTGAATGCCACCGTGTTTTTCAGGGAAGAAAGCGATTTTAGGTGCGCGCAGTGTTCCCAAAGGTGCAAGATCAAGAGCGTAACCCAAGCACTTGATGAGAAGAGGAAGGCGGAGCTCTCTTCTTATCGGGACTCTCTTTTATGGGCCTCCACGTCGCGATTGTCCTACAAAATCAAACTTTCATTTATTTCTCGCTCGTGGCTTCCAAGTACTGTGCGCTACTATTGAGATAGGGTATAGTAATAGCTGATTAATACGATGCATATTTCTAACGCACAATAGTTTTGCAAGGTTTTGCTCAAATGGAGAACTCACACGTACAGTTCGACGCGCAATACTCTTGACGTATTGACTCGCGAGAGATGCCCCCAACACGGCTGAGTCTGGCGGTGTTCCAGACCCAACATCTAAATTTTGTTGCCTTACTTGTTACTATTTCGCGCGCATTTTGCGCCATATCGAAATGAAAGCGCATGACAAAAGTGGCGCTCGTTTTCTGCTCGATGGAAATTTCACGCCAGCTCGTTGTCTTCGCTGGTACCTTGAGCGTTTCCCAGCGATGCGGAGCGTTCAACATGAAAAAAACGTACGATGGCATCCTTCGTACACTCATTACTTCTATAACACCGAGCCGCCTCGTATCCTTTTGTTTTTCTTTCAAAGTACTAATTTCTTTCTGTGCATTACGGATGTTACGACGCTAAGTCGGTCTGCACCCTCGAATTTGAACTTAAGCTAAGATCAAGGAAGAACCAGTTTAAGTCAGGAAAATATAATTAACACTGTAGCAAAGTAAATCCATCATATCGATCGGAAATACGATTTGACACATTCCATCTGAACACATACCGTGTGTGCACAGCGAATGCAATACCGAGTCAGCGTGGAAAACGCCGCCACACTACGCTACCATAACATCTAAGCGCCTTTTGCATAGCACCGAGCACCGAAAAAGAGAAAACAGTTATTCATTCACATAAACGAAGCAAATTTATTTAAAGCCCGGACACTCCGTACGTTCAGTCTGCCTAAGGTTATCAATAGACTCGACCATGTCATTTGTCGAAACAGATAAAAGACGTTGGCAAAAATGATTAGACTGAATAAGTGAATCTAACGCACGTATTTTACCAACCGACAGTCGCGCGCCTTCAATACCATTTCCAATTGTCACTGCGCACCTTGGACACACTTTGGGGAGCAAAACATATTTACATCGCCGCCCGAGGTCTTCATTGAACGTGTAGTGCTGACCAAAATAAAACGCTAACCTGACTCTCAATCGCTCGCCGCAAAGGACGATCTCGAAAAGGCGGTACTGTACGTCACTTGAAATAGAACACCCAAGCTATAAAAACGAGCGTCGTAAAAAAGGGGACCGACATTTTTATTCCTACCTCCGAACAGAAACGAGCGTCACCCACTGCATCACCCAGCAGAGAGGGCGGACTCGGCCACCGCGCGTATTATCACTGAAGTCCGATGCAATGCACACTGAGCTGACTGACCACAGACATACCAAGCGCGCGCGAGGGAGGGAGAAGCTTCCTCCGCCGGGAGAACACAACACATTTCGGGGATCTATTTCACGCAGCGGATAACGCGGGCCTTTTCACACTCCGATACTGGCGCCATCTATAAGTCACGCGTTCAACCATGTCGCGAGCCGCGCGCCATCTGGTGGCTGAAACGGACGAATAAATAGAGGTACCGCGCCCTCTTAATCAGCTGAAGGGCAGGCGTATACGGCAAAAGTTACAATTCCAGAGCTGCTAGCTGCCGGCAGGTCATCAAAAAGTAAATCGGAACCAGTTAACGGGAATTATAAAAGAGGTCGAATTGGAACACTCTCTCAGGAAAGTGAGGTGGCAAAATACCTTGCAGAGCCCTCTTGTTTGCAGCAGCTCTTCTTGCCTTGCGACTGTTGTACCTGCTTGCGGAGTAAACAAAAACATCGTATTTCATGCTTATCTTCTTTCAAGCGGGGTCCATCCTTTTACCTCACAGCATGTTATTTACCTGCCATTTTTGTCAAGAACTATTCTCTTGTACCCTAAAGTTAGACTGGGGGCCTAGTCAGGATGGTCGATATCAAACAATGCTGATGGTTTGCCTAAAATTTCCAAACAAATAATTTTTAGATGATTGAAGCCAAAATGTTAAATTTGTTGTTAGATCTTTAGACAGTGTGAGGATAGCCTTTCAGAGATTTTCGTGACACTGCTTACGCGCAGTACCTAAGTCATTTATCCAGTGCAGTAGGACTGCTAGCCTGGGGTGCTTAACGTGCCCCACGCAGTAGTGATATATGACCGCACGCCTGCACGACGCTCCTTTCCATGGCAACGGGTAGGGGCGGGGTTTAATGTTTCCACCTGGATGAGCATCGTCCCAGCGTGTGGTCGATCCTCACCCCTGCCTGTTTCGGTCTGGATGAGCATCGCTCGTCCTGCGGTTCTGCATCACTGGATTGTGGGCTCTTCAGTTGCGTTCTCAATCCGAACTCAATGTGACGGCACAAGACGGCGACGAGCGACGATATCTGCCGTCGCTCGTTGCTGCCGCCCGTTTTGTCGCTCGTTTCTAGATTTCCGGAACACATCGCCCGTCACTGCTGCTCATCGCAACGTGCGTCGCTTGCATGTGGTTTCGACGGACCGAGCGACAGCGGGTCCTGTCGCGTCGCATCGTTGCGTCGCTTGGGAGAATCGCTCATATGTAGTTTATACTCGCTCTTCCATAACCAGCGGTGCCGATGCAAAGCTTGCACAAACATAAACATGTTATAAAACGGCCATCACTCACCGCTAACGAAATGTATCCCGCAAAATCGATAGTGTGTGGCCGCATCATCGAAGTCGGCTCGCTTCAGCCACCTCTGCCACTCGCGCCTTCGCTTCCTCGACAGACGTTCTGCCTTAGGGCTCTTCGATGTCACTATCGCCGGGATACGGGAGAAATCGCCCTTGAAGCTACCGGTGTCATTATTTTCGTTACGCGAGCGGTTATTGCAGTCGAACGCGGCGCAGTTTACCATGGCTGAATGGCGCTCAATTCGACCAACTCAACCACTGGGAGGGCCGTCACCTGTGCGTGACGTCAACCTATGACGTACTTGCAAGGCATGTGTTGACGCAGAAATCTTGCTCCATCATGACAATGTCAGGCCTCTTGCAGCTCGGTTAACCCAGGAGATAATTGATAAATCTGGGTGGTAAGTTTTTGAACATCCGCTTTATAGCCATGACTTGGCCCGAGTGACTATCACTTGTTCGGTCCACTAAAACTCACCTTGGCGGCAAATGTATCGCGATATATGAAAATAAATGGTATGCACGTGTGGCTGACACAGCAGCCCTAAGAGTTTTACGCAGGATGTATTGGGGCACTGATAAAGAGATAGGATAAATATGTTGAAGTCGGGAGGAAATCTCGAGAAATTAAACAAGATTTTGATTTCGTATCCCAAACCATTTTCTGAAAATAGCCTTTTTTGACTTACTGACTTCCTCTCGTATTGTGTCGTACGTAGACTTCTTTTGTGCTTCTGAACACACGGGCAAGGACCTGTGCTTATACACACATCTTTCTCTTACATATGCAGGCAACATCTGGATAGTCCCATGGTGCCAAAGGAAGAGCTGCCGACGTATTTTGATATATAATAAAGAGTTGCCATTAATTTAATATCGTTTTTCTCACCCTCTAAGCTTGCTCGAGGAGAAAGGTACAGAGCCAGAGGTTAACAGCAATATATTTTACCAAGAAATAATTGATCACAGTATTACAAACTTTCACTCAATGCAGCGATGTCGTTAGATATGTTAGGCTTGTGTGAAGATTTCAGTCTTAGCGGTTCTTTATAGGCATTCATGTTGTAAGAATGTACCAGTAATATGATGCTAATGTGTTCCAGCCAAGGTCATGCGGCGCTCTGGAAAACTGCCAGACGTGTCTGCCCCATGAGGTGCCCACAGGTGTGCCTGCAGGTGCATTCAATGGGAGAATCTGTAAGTGGCTGCTGTTTTGCTGCATGCTATCTCACTTATTCTAAGTCTTTTGTTCTTTGTATCTGAATTTTTCAACCCAAAACTGTGAGCTGTCTAAAAGTGCATGAAAGAAATTGTAAACATCCAATTGTTGCACAGTACTTAACATGACCAGTTTTATGTGTTGCATGAAGATTTCTCTCCGTCTGATGTGTGCAGGAGCTCTGTTCAATGCTTTATTCCTTGTGCTTCAAACCAGATTTCTTTAGCTTTATCAAATTACAGAATATTGTTGCACATAAGCTTTGGTAAGTGAAAAGTGTTGAGCAGCAGAACACCATGTTACTTTCAAACTATATCTCGACAAAAACAAACAACATGTTATGTTTACCGTGTTTTCGAAAACTGCACTCGCAAAGAAGCGCCTCGAGATACTTTTCTGGCAGGGCACGGCAACAACAAATGGGTTTTGTGTGTCGAGAAAGCTTTGGAACTTGGAAATCCTAGACGTTTTTCATCTCTGGAAATGCAAAATCTGTTGGAGCACTGAGTACGTTTAAAGGCATATGCCATCTCCTAATGCAGTTTGCATTTCTGGTGTTTGTGAAGCAGAAAACTTTCTTGTGTTCAACAGTTCCGAAGTATCTTCCAATGTGAATAATATTGTTTGGTTACCGTGCTCTTCCGAAGGGGATATGAATCCCTTGGATTATGACGGAATGGCCCGTTTTCTTCGAAAACAGGTTTCATTTTCTTCCCGCAAGCCGTTATTTTCAGGAAGCTCGTCAATCAAATGACACGTCATTTTTACGAATGTGCTCGTGATTTAAGAAAAAAAGTAAAGCGTTATATTGATGCTGCTTTCCACGTTTTTCCAGAAAACGATGGTACGTTATTTTAACGGAGGATGCCTATTAGCTGCCAACCATTTTATCGTTTTTTTGACGAAAGATGTTTTACAGTCTAGCGAAAGTAGACGCTGCTACTAATGGTATATTCGGCTGGTCGCTTTTCAGCCTCTTGGAGCGCTCTGAAAAGCCGGTGTGCATTCAACTGGTCGATGCCAGGCGCTCCAAGTATATTCGGCTGGTTCTTTCAGAGCGCTCTCGAAGCTCCGACTCTCGCCGTCCTCCGAATCGGAGCGGTTTGAGGCGCTCTGACTTGGAAATGGGAGCGCACGAGAGATCTGGCTGCCGACCGGTCACGTGACTCCAGCCATTCCGCCATTTTGATTTGTGTCGGAAGCGGACGGCGAGAACGCAGCTACACCGAAGAAAGAGGGCTGCGAAAAACAGCCGTCAGTCTCGACGCCGTCACCGTTGTGTTGTGCTCCCCGAATTGAGGTGAAACGTCGTTGAAACGAAGACGTTTAATGTTAGGGATGGCACCGTCAGTGCTGCTGGCGAAGCTAGCAGACAGCGACAACACCAGCAACTCGGACGGCGACGATGAGAGCCGTGTTTACGAAGCGATCGAGCGAGGTTTGCCGAGTTGTTTGACGCACCTTGTACGGTGCCCAAGGTCAAGGCCTATGTTTCTATAGGGAATATTCACTGGCGGCCATATCTGTGTGCGCGAATGCTGAGCTTCTACAGTTCTTTTGCAACGTGCATTCCGCACCATCGAGAGTGTCGGTCTTAGAAGGCTATTAATGTGAGCTCATCCTGAGCATGCGCTTTCAACAGCACCCACAAATATGGCGTCCAGTGAATACTTCCTATAGGGCGAACCTACACGGACGAAGTGGTAAGAACAAAAGTACGAGAGCTTTCAAGCTGTATTGTTGTCTGTTTTTATATAGTTTCGCAGGAACTTCCGCTTGGCACGGCTGGCATGCGTTGACCTAACCAGCGTCCGCGTTGATGGCTGCCATTTTTCAAGCATTGACGGATGGATGGATGACTGAATACTGCTAAACCCTTTGAATCCGAGAAGCAAAGTTCCGCTAGAGGGCGGCTCGCGCCGTCCTCTAGTGGCACAGGCGACCCTCTATCCGCTCGGCTTGCCGCTCTGAAAAGTAGAGGAGCATTCGGCTGGGCGCGCCGATTCTCTCGCTCCGATGCGGAGGCGCCCGGGATCTGGTAGCTCCGACTCGGATGATTAGAGCGCTCGAAAGTGACCAGCCGAATGTACCATAAGCATGTACACCTTTGTCTGCAGAATTACATAGATCATTTCCGGTCGCCGTAAGCTAGCGGCATGGCGGGTGTGGTTGCAGCTTTCGCTGTCTTGTCAGCTTACAGATGAATATGTTATTTTTACAGTGACTATCATAACCCGGGTTAATGAAAAATGAAAAATAGCATAACAAAACATTTTTGAAAATATTAAAAAAAATTCTATTGTTTTCTTGATCACTGTATGGGAAAAGTAACGTGAAAGTAATTTGTAACGTAACGAGTAAAGTAATCCGCTACTTTTCAGTGAAAGTAATTTGTAAGGGTAATCCATTACATTTGAAACTCGGTAATTTGTAATTGCAATCCATTGCAATTTTCGAGTAACAGGCACGAGCCTGGCCGGCGGCCATAGTTTGAGTCCGTTCCTGCTCTGCGCGGGCTTACGATTAGCTTCCACAACGCTTCTGCAACCTGCATTGCACACCACCAAGATTGCAGTTCTGATCCTGCGTTCACCGCAGCAAACTCACGTTTCGGCCGGCAACTTTACGAACGTGTATTCATATTTTGTACCGACGTTTCAACGAAGCAAAGCGGTAAAGCAGCCATAGCATCTCACCTCACTCATCGAAACTGCTCTTGCGCCTTGGCCAGTCGCATGTTTTGCGGTACCGCGGTACAATCTTTGCGTCGCACGATGGCCAAGTGCAGCTGATCACGAGGGAAGCCATCACGTCGCGACTCCAGCGAACTATAGGGGGCGCGCTGGTCAGGCAAAATGGCGGACGAGAGGAGGTTGTTTTCGTCATTCAACAAGCGGACCACCATAAATGTCTTGCACTGCAGCGTAAAATCGGTGTTACATATGAAAGCAAAGCGATTTTTCGAAGGTAGAAACCTTCTTCTAGTATGTGCGTAGGAATGACACGGCGGAAGCATACAAATAATTACTGGGAACGATGTTTGTTTCTATGCTGCCTATACGAGAACCAAGCAGCGATAGCAGACGACAGAGTCGAAACGACCTCCTCTCTGAGCTTCTCGGCGTCGCCGCTACGTGGCGTCGATTTCGCTGGAGTCGCGAATAGACCGACACGCTGTTTACAAACAAGACCGCGTTTGCCCACACCAGGTGTGGGCACTGCGCACGCGCACAAACCGAATTCGCGAAAAGTTTAGTGTCTGCGCATGCGCTGTGCCGTCGACAGCGCCACCGCAGCTTCGTGACGTCAGGGCCGCGTGTTGGTCTATAGTTTCGGTTACGCCGTAGACCCCCCCCCCAAAAAAAAAAAAAAAAGAAGTTCGAAATATCTACAAAACTATACACGAGGCATCGGCAAGAGAACTGATACCCCGTAATTCAGGGACACTTCAGCACCATAATAAGAATGGGAACCAAAGTCTGTTTGCTTCATACATGCTCCGAACATGTCAGACAGCTTCTGTATGACCAATGTGGCCATCATGACAAGAAAGAAATTTTGTTTTGGTTTTGGTTCTGTTGGCTATTCCCTTCTTAAAGGGCGGAAACTACAGTATGGATTATCTCTATATGTATCATTGTCTCAGACAGTGTATGTAGACAGCCCTAGGTAGGATATAGTATCGGTGTGACCGAGGATTAGTGCACCAACACGAGACTCCATGCCTAAAAAGGACACTGTAGTCGCTGGTAGAATGAGCTAGAACGTCAGGGCGTGTCTTTGGAACGCGCTCGAGCTGCACGGGACGCCCAAGCGTCGTCGAAGGTGCTGACGCTCGCCCTGAAGCAGGAGGGGGCAACTGAAACTTCTCCCTCCAGTCCTCGTCTTGTCGGTAGAAAATTATATCGAATGAATCTATCAAAAAAAAAAGAAAAGGTTGCTCGGGTATTTTGTGAGAAACGTTCGAGCATTTACTTTCCCGATGAGCACGCAGGGAATATGAATAGTGACATCGGTCTTCAAAAACAAAGAAATGACCCGCTTTAAAAAAATGATATAGGGGGGACGATAGAAATTTCACTTCCCACTCCATGCCCCGTGTCTAAGCGCAGATTGCATTCGAAAGCTAAGCCGAACTCCACGTGCACCGATATTTACGGAGCTACACCTATTATGTTGTAGAGAAAATGAGAAACTAAATCCGTGATCTTTGCGCGAAGCCTGTCGCCTTTGCCCAAAAAGGACCGACTTTTTCATTGCCGGCCCTCGAACACTTTTTTTTTTTTTCTCGTGAACCGCGAAAGGTAAAATACCAAGTTTTCCGGAGCGAGGGCCAGGGGTCCGAACCGTATTGCAATCTGCATAAGTATTGTGAGGAATACAAAACTCCCAATGGGTTTGTACCTCGCGTAGTGCCCTTTAGTGGCCGTGGCCATTGAAATGGCGCATCGATGCAAAACTGTTTATAACCCCTTCGTTGTTTACATTGAAATAACTTGGGAACTCGGATACAAAGCGGAACACCTGCAACAACGCGCCCCTATAATAGCGCTTGTGTTTGTAAGGAGCTTGCAGACACGGCCGCGTTTGTTTAGGACGCCGGTCTTTGTTCTGCAAATCGAAACGAAACGAGCCGCGGTCACATTGACGCCAGTCCCATCACAATTGTTGTAAAGACGGGTGTGCGTAGAAAACTAACGCGACAACAAATTCCACAATCCTTGCTTAAAAAAAAGAAAACTTATCTGAGTACCGAACAAATTAGCCGCCATCTTTCTTATGGAATTACGTCTGCTTTCTCTGAGATATCCGCTCCATGACAATACTCCGTTTCAGATGAAATCCGACCTATCCAACGCTACCACCATCCAATGGAGCCAACCAAGCAGCGCCAAAAAAGTGCATTGTCATGGCGCTATACTTCGTTTCACCTTCCGTCCAGACGCAGCCGATGCTACGAGATTATATGACGAATCACAGAGCGTCAAAAGGGTACCATCATGGTGTTCGTAATGTTTCTGTGCATGTTCTATCATCGCTGAACCAATCATAAACAGAACAAGCTTAGTGACTTGCACTTTTGACGCTGCTTGATTGGTCCCGTTCCCTCGTAGCATCCGCTGCGTCTGGACGGAAGGTGAAACGAAGTATAGTCGCTTTTGTGCGTTCGTCATCACCGGCTTAACCAATCACGCACAATAAATGCATCATGATACTGTTCTTTTTCTTTTTTTTTCTGCGCGAGGTCGGTTTAGTTGACGATAAAAAACGCACAAAAGCGACGAGCGCCGTGATCAGGCACGTAGCCAGGATTTTGATTCGGGGAGGGCCCACCCATGACAAAATGCTGTATAAGGAGGAGGGGGAGAGTAGGCCCCCTGCGAAATTGAAGATCTTTTTAAGGGGGGGGGGGCCCATGCCCCCCTCCCCTGGCTGGGTGCCTGGCCATGGCGAAGCACTTTTTTTGGCGTGCTTGATCGGTTCCATCGGATCGTAGGTTTGGCTGAGGACGCATTTGATGTAAAACGGGATATACACCGACCCAAGTATTTATAAAAAAAGAGCCCGCGTTGCCCATACCAGGTGTGGGCACTGCTCGTACGCAGAAACCAAATTCGGGAAGAGGGAAGCTTTTGCGCATGCGGATGGATGGATGGATGGATGGATGGATGGATGAATACGGCTGAGCCCTTTGGATCGGGCGGTAGCTTACGCCACCTAGCCAATTTGTCTTACCATTTAAGCTTAGAATATTTAAATGTGACAACTATAT
>JAZHYW010055739.1:0-49671 GCA_037355805.1 Ixodes ricinus | reverse complement strand
ATGAACATTTTTATCATCACTTTATGTAGCCATGTTTCTTGCGCTCTGAAATTCTCAAAAGTGTTTAGTATTGCATACATTAAATTCCCGAAATGATGTGGTCATCATCAGAAGGATACCCTAATGTCCTTCACATTAAAACAGTGATTTGTTTTCCTCTGAATGTCGTGTGAAATAGCCTCATCATGGCTATCAGATCAACACTATCATCATTCAAAAGAACGTCTTCAATCACCTCAATCCATCAGTGCTTTAATGTGTTTCCTTGTTTGTCTCTACATGTTGTGTAACTTGTAGTGGCGCTTTATGAACTATGTTTTAACCATTGTTTAACAGTTCTTTATTTATTTTATCTAAATCATACTGCAACTTTTTACGAGGTTATTAAAGGTGCGGTACATAGCCAGATCATTAAAACTCCAAATACAACAGTTAGATCAAGGTAACCCAGGCATACAGGGTACACGCTACTTATCAGCATCAAAAGAAACACTTTTAAATGCACTCGGAAACTTAAGTTGATAAAACAAATGAGCAAACCAATTGGAAATGAACGTAACACAAAACAACCTTTAACATAAAAACTGCACCTTAAATATTGAACACAATTCAGAAAAGGTAGTCAGTCTCTCAGAAGACACTAACCAATCCAAGCACTCCTCGGTACCAGAAAGATTATTCCAAATTTCAACACCGTCAAGGAAGATGCTGTAACCTTTGTATAACAGTAGATCATTTATGATGCAACTATTGTATACTTATTTTTCACTCCGCATTAAATTGATACTACCACAAGGTTCCATACAGGCTAATCAAACCAGGGGACCTCTGCCTGTATTTAAAATATGTAACTACTTTACGAATGAAAACTTCCTCTTTGCCTTTCAAAGAGGAATTGCACTAAATTAAAGCCATACCAAACATATTGGTAATGGCTAAACTAGGCTCATTTCATAAAATTTATCAGGCCAACATTGCACTGCATGAGAGACTTATTGCCCCTTCTCTTTACATATCACCACGAGTCAATCATCAGCATAAAGCTGGAATTTCTTATACTAATACCAGTGCCTTTTATCAATCTTTGCTACAAGGGTCGTTCAAGGTTGACCGGGACTTTTGTCCATAACAAATCGCTGAGCAAGAGTTGCGGAGGACGTTAAGTGAATATCCCAAGCCCAGAATGACGTACTTGAAGCATGCACAGCAGTTCCAGCTGGCATGGCGGTGAGCTACTTGTCTGTAGCTGTGGAGCAGCAGTGCATAATCAAATTTCTGGCAAAGGAGAACATCAAACCAGCTGAAATTTTAAGAAGATTGCAACCCCAGCATGTGGAACAAATTATATTACGGACAAGGGTGTGCAAATGATGTCAACAGTTTGACGAAGGGTGACAGCCGGTGAAAAATGCAGCCCAGTTTTCTCCAAAGGAATCAAGGAGATGCCAAAATAATGGCAGCGGTGCACCGTCATGCCCGGTGAATATTTCAACAAACTGACATAGTTTCGTTCTTGTCTGATTTTCTGTTCGGTCTGTAGTAATAAAAGTCCCGGATTAACCTTGAACGATCCTTGTACAATACACGTCCTTTGACTAGACCGACCTCGCGCCCCCATTGTTGCAATAGGCCTTTTTCAAAGCTTGCAGTGCATTCCGTGGTACCGAAAGGAATGCTGGGAACTTTCTGTATGAAACCAGCTGTAGCAGACGACGGAGGCGACCTTAGAAATCACAGGAAAAGCAGGCCACCAACTGTGTTTCTCTCTTTCTCTTTTCAGTGTCATCTGATAGTTGTTGCGGGATCAAGGAAGAGCATACAGGAAGTTCCCATAATTCATTGCGTGCTTTGTGCACAACCTTTTGGGATTTAGCAAAAGGTCTATTGTTGCCATTGTTATTTTTAAGAAGGCATTGGATAGCCTGTTGACCCAAGTTTGCGGCTGATTATTTTTCTCAGACATATATTCTCTCTAAATTTTTGTTTCCCCACTTCCCTCCATAATGCTTACACCTCGAGGGTAAATGACATAAACCCCCAAACTTCCCGAAGTCAGTCCCCGAGTCGCGTAGCGGTGCAGCCGACAGCCACAGTCACACCGCATTCTTCTCGGTCAACACGTCTTACAGATGGCATTCTCCGAATGTATTGAGCACAGCCAAGCCTGGCACATGAACAAGACAATACCTACACAAGGGAAGACGACTTGGGAACAACAATGTTGCATCTGCGTCTAAATACTAAAATGGTCACGTAATACTTATTGTCTAACTATTCATGCTGTCAGATCCACGCCGATATTGACATTTTCTTTGCAGGAACAAACCTATTCAATGAAGAAATGTGTGCCGTCCACCAGTTTCTTTCGGCTTACATTCTTGTCCCATGAGTTTACACTGTGCAGTGTTAGTTTTGTAGAGCTTAATCTGAGACTTCAGGTTGGTCGTACGGCCCTTGGTTGCCAGAGGCTCACATATCTTTAGCAACATTACCGGAGGTTCTGGAGAATTTTTAACAAAATCAGCATTTATTATTTGTTCGGCATATGGCTGTGAAGTTAACCAATTTATCAACTGATTATTCTATTATAATGCATTAATTGCCAACAGTTCTTTATTCTCTAACTTCCAGCTGAGGAATATTCATTCTTATTAGCATTCTGTTTTGTTTTCCATGTTGCTACTCCCTATGCCTTTCGGTAAGGGAGATGAGGGACCAGGAAAGCACGGTGCTTCTTTCTATCAGGTCAACTGTTTCCCCTTTGAATTAGGTAAAAATTTCTTGGTAAATAACACATACATCACACTTTTCAATTACTAATATAGTGGCTAGAAGTCTGAAGTTAGTAAAAGAGTGAACACAGTTCTCTTTATACTTTCTTCTATTCTGCCATTCAACCACCTATTGCAGTAGTGCCACATGATGATCAGAAGAAGAAAAAAAGAGCAGTAACGTTGCAGGAACATAGCCTGCCGACCTCAACTGTTAGGTTGAGCACTGAGCATCGTGCAACAATCAACATGAAAATGCGTAGCTCCTCAGGAGGTATGCAAAGCCCTACAAATCTGCCATTCAGTTTCGTGCTTTGGAGTGCTATATATATATATGAAATGTTCTCCACCTTATTTCGTTCATCCTATAAATACCTAGGGATCCACCTCACCTCTGACCCATGAAAGATAACTCGCATAACCTCCGTCAATGGTGGCCAGACTGTTTCTCACGAGCCACACGAAGCTCTCTGTGGGTCAAAGTATGACTCTTGTAATCCGAAGACTCTCGAAACAAAACTGATGGGACCAAACAATCATGCTTCTTTATGAAAGTACTATTTGAGGTGAGCAACAGGCTAGAAACGAAACAGATGCAGTTATGGATTCGAGAACTATGGTCTGCATTGAGCCAATAAGCGTCCGAAAATTAAATGTAATGATTCGAAAGGAAACGCAGATCACACTTTAACGTTGTCACCGATGGTGTGCCTGGCTCACATGAGCATTCCATTTGGCGCTCTTTGGTATGGTGCCTGGAACGCTTTTCCAACTCCTGCCTGATGACGGCGTGTATGTGTCGTGTTGTCATGCTTCTCTATGGCCCTGACCCTGGCGGTGACAAAGCAGCAGAGGTGAAAGTGGCAGACGCCTGTTCTGCTGTAGGTCACCCTCCAGCTGGTGGAAACTTCAGTAGCCCTAAGTTGGGACATCGTGACGACAGCAACGTTTGTGTTTGCTCGTGTGTTTTGCCCAATATTTATTTATTTATTTACTTATTTATTGCATATTGCGACCAACTGAATGGTACGGGCAGGAAAGGTAGAAAGAGTTCAAATATAGCAAATTTCATACAAATTCATAAAACATCCACGACCAACCACCAAGATAGCAACGTCTGACAGCATGACATGTTGGCTCCTGTGACATCATTGGTTGCCACTTCAAGAACGCTTCCCATGCACGGGTGGTATGGGGAAATAAACCTACCAGACAAAAACGCGTTGCAGGCTCCATACTCATGGCAGCTGTAGTGGCCGAACCAACCGTGCGACAGCCACTCCGTCTCCTCCAAAGCCAAAGATCCTTTCCTTAATCGCAGCATCAAAGTTCAGATGCGCCGAGTCACAGCGTAGGCTAACATTAGGTGCAGATATGTACGTGACGCGTTACAAGTAGCGAGTTACTTCTACCTAGTTACTATTTTCGGTAACGAGTAACGTATCTAGTTACTTTTTAGAAAAGGAACGAGTAACATATTTAGTTACTTTTAAGTCCAAGTAGCGAGTAACGGTATCTCGTTACTTTTGAGGAGTAACGTGTACAACACCGTTTGAACAGTATCGTTTTAATTCTAACTCAGAGTATGTGTCTATTGCGAGAACGGTAGGTGGGCAGCCCGAAAAACAACTAAACAGTATGACAGTACAGCAAGGTATATCACTAAAATGTCAGTCGAACAGTTCGACTGACGTGTCCAACGATAAACATTGCTGTACTGAACTCTACAGCTGGGAACGTCCTTCACCCAGCGAACACAATAAGGTTCGTTGGTTGAACCTTCTAGGACCGGGTACGGACCGAATGTAAACCTGGATGTTGCTGAACATGGGAAGGCACATAACCCATTACCCGCTGTCCTCAATGAAGGCGCTGTTCCCGAAGATTCACCAGATTTTCCTAAAGCACAACACTGCCGTTCCTTCGAGCGCGTCGGTAGAACGACTCTTCAGCGTCGCCGGAGATGTATTTTCAAGGAAGCGGGAAAACATAACTGATGAAAACTTCGAGAGGCAGCTTCTGCTTAAGTGCAACGACTACTAGAAAGAAAACAATAAACCATGAAACAAAAACAGTTGTGTATTTGGTCGTCAAAGTAACGTGAAAAGTAACTCGTTACTTTTGAGGTAACTTACGCGTTCCTTTTGAAAATCGGTAACGAGTAACATATTTAGTTACTTTTTGAGCAAGTAACGAGTAACGGTATTTAGTTACTTTTGGGGTAACCTGTACATGTCTGATTAGGTGTAACTGACATGGATTTCTCTGCTAGTGCTTCTTGTCCTTCTCCCAACGTGCTGTTTCTATTCTTCGGAAATCACGACAGGGGTCGGCCCAATGCTGCGAGCCATTTCTCTCGCGAATGTCCCGCCATTGCTCGACAAAGGCAGCGGGGCTCTTGCGTGGAAGTGCTGCCCCTGAGTGGCATTTATGTGTTTGACATTTTGAGCTCTTGATAGGCTTTTATACATCACTTGTATGTGATGTCATCACTGTGCACCGAAGGTCATTCCAACTTTTCTCGCCGAAGAAAAGAATTTCGGTGGTGTGAAATATACGCTTCAGAATGTGGGTGCGTAGCACCAGGGTCCTCGACAATGGTCGCTGATGTGACATTGGTGCACGCCATGTATACAGTTACTCTAGATGCTTGCCACATATAAATTAGCACCATTCATTTTTAAGTTTATTAAGAAAACCGAGGATGCCTCGTTTCTGAAACTTCATTTGGGGATCATAATGCACATGATTAGGAGTTCTGGATTTCGGTGTGCAGTGAAAAGTTTAATCCTGTACCGCAAGCACTTCCCTTTCATACAATTGTTTTGTCAGGAGGGTTATAAACGTCGGTCACAGGTATGATCACCCCCAACCAACGCGGGATTCCAGATGAATTGCAGAAGGCGTCAGAAAAACTGTAAAGTGCTGTACGCTAGCCGGCTCAATGTGACAACGAGCGATCATTGCAGTGTTCATGCAAGAAAACGGTGGCTCATCTCGAGCCTCCCGCTACGTTATCTGCGAAGTACGTTCCTTTGCATAAAGAAGCGACAAACGGCCGCGTCTGCTGCAGAGATTTATTCGTGAGCGCCCGAGCCCACTCGGATGTTTGGAAGCCCCGCGCGGGCGACACACTCTTCAAACGAATGCTCACACAGCGCGGGCGCTGCTGCGCGTTGACTCAGCACGAGCGATGCATCCGGCATCAATTCCAACCACCGCCAGAGAGACTACCGACAAGATCGACGAAGATCTGAGCACTTCTCACCTTGGCAGTCTTTCCCATGTCGCCGCCACTTTTTCGCTGGTCCATTCCTCGGACGAAGGTTGCGGCACTCTCTCGCTGGCACCGATCACAAACACCACACACTCGAAAGCGGCGATTATAAAAACCAACAGCAGCCCGGGATCGACACGGGGACACTTAATTCGATCACCATTTCTCTCGAATCGAGAAGTCAGTACAGTAAGTCCTGTCACGGTAAAGCCGAAGCTCCAGTCCTCAGCGGATTGGATTGGATTGTAGTGGATTGTGATGGCTTAACCCTTTATACCACCGGTCGATCACAGTGCAAAAAAGAAATTAAAAAAAAAAAAAAACTAAGTTACGCAGAAAACGAAATGTAAAAGTCTAAGCACGATCGTTCCTGACCATAGTGTAGGACGATCGAACCTACGAAGTACGAAGAAAACCTTCCCTGCTTCTACTGGTTTTCTCCTGCGGAGTTGCGGCAATTTAGGCCACTGACCCCGCCGACAAACCGACTTCTCGAGCCCACACTCAAGAGGCCGGACCAGCCGATGCTCCTTTATGTCGCCGATTGCTCCGGCAGACATAGTAAACCACAGCGCAAGAGAACTTGAGCAAGCTGGAAAGGGAGAAAACACGGTGGGCGAAAGTTCCAAAACGGGTTTCCAGCGGCACGCGAAAACATAACGACAAAACGTACGCTTGCCCTTTGCCTTGTGACCGAAAACAATCTTGACCTTTGAGCCTATGCAGGTAATCCTAAACAAACGTTTATAAACCTGCGACCGGCGTCCACACGGCAGTAGCCGCATGCGTCCGCAAACCAAGAGCATGTTCTGTGTAGTACGGGCGTACGGGACATCTCGGTAGGGTCAGTCTGCATTTTAAATTCAGTATGAATTCAAATTAATTGTTTGAAGGATGGGTGAAGCTGATAGTGTCGAAAATAAAGCAACGGCCAAAAAGAAGCGACGAAATGCGACGAAACCTGAGAACGAAACCACACAGTCAAGCCAAAGCCTATTATGAAGGCCAGTTCCAATCCAATCCAAGGCCGCGGCTTGAAAAATGGCAGCGCACTGTTTGGTTGTGGACAACGGCGGTGGTTCAATCAAAGCCGGGTACACGACGCAAAATGCGCCCAGGTGAGCAGCGGAGTCCTGTCAAACTCTCCGAGTGTATCGGCACAAGACCGTCTTTTGGTCTCCCCAAATGCACCAAGTGAACGGATAGAGTGATAAGTGTACTAGCGTTGAAGCCGACATGGCCTCCCTGCTTCTTTCGTAGCTACCCTTCTTGATCCGCCGTGTCAGAGTGTAGTGGTGTAGCGACGTGCTCTTTCTTTTGAAATTACCGCAGTTAATGTGTGATGTTTATAACGTGTGTGTTAAAGGGCGTTAGTTAACTTTTCTCGCCATGCGTTACTTAAATCTCAGTTAAAAGTTCGAACCGAAACAAGAACAAGTGAGTGGTATCGCTTTAGAAAGTTAGCTTAACCCATTACATACAGTTATTTTTAGATACACAAATATACCACAAAACAATGGCGCAGCCAGGGAAGAAACTTATAAGGTTCCAGCCCCTTCGAAAAAACTGCCTGGCTACGCCACTGCCTGGAAACTATTTGATATCGGTTATTCGCACGAAAATTAAAGGAAACATTCACTCGACCTCCAGATGCTGTTTGTTTTCTCACTATTAATTTCTAACTATCTGAAGTGTCTATTCAGTAGTTCTTCACTGTGTGGTTCTCTTGCAAGTATTCTGAAAAGTGGAGAGCAACAAACAACATCTGGAGGCAAAGTGTTGACAGTCTTAATTGATACACAGATTCAATTTATTTCACACGAGCTTCTCAAAGTAAAATAATTAACATAGATCCATTAATACATCATAGCACATGTAAGTACACAAATGCGCAACACTATCAATCATGAGTATATAGCTATACGCACGACATCATGCATTTTGACCGGAAATGGCTATACGCACGACGCGGAGAGCTCACGCCATTTGGGTCACCTTTTTTGGACAGTGCGTGTATCACTGGGGAGCGTGTTAACCCAGCCCCCCGCCTGCGCTCACGCCGCTTCACGGCGGCAGTCTGTGGCTCCTCATTACAAAACTATTAACCCACTTGGCCCACCCATACACGCCGCAAAACGGCGTTTTCGGGGGAGGGGGGGGCCAAGCCTCGCTGTCCTCCATCCATTGCACCTCCGGTAAGGGAGTCCCATACCATTTAGTTCAGCGAAGGTTCGTCGACAACATCTGTTTTTTTTCAGTGATAATTGTAAAACAAAATGTCAAAAATACTCGCCAAATTTTTAACAAAAAAAAATGTTTGAGAAAAGAAAAAGTAAGCCCAATCTGTGCATTGAACCTGGCTTTGCTGCGCATGAACCAGACACTTCTTCACTAAGCTAAGCTACTGCTTCAGAAACTCATGTTAACCATTCGTATTATACGAGTCCCAACAAGTTTCACGTCGTCCGTATACCCATTTTCTAGAAGAATCTGGAGTTGGGCAAGTTGGTACATCTTAGATTCGAAGAGCGCCAGAAAACAAGGACAACAGAGAGATAGACGATACGATGCGCTACTTTCAATTGAACTTTTATTCAGAAAAACAGACATATATATACACACCCATGCAACCATTTGCCAACGTCATGCGGGAGAACGTACATAGGGCAGACGGGGAGGTGCGTCAACGAGAGGGCCAGGGAGCATGACCTTTCTGTTAGGCGGTCACCCTCGGGAAACTTGGCCGTTCATTGTGATCGATGCCCATGTTCTCCCGCACTCGATGAAACGCAGATTTTGGGAAGATATAAAACGAGAATAGAAAGAGAGATCTTCGAGGCATTTAAAATCAGGGTGAAGGGCGAGGCATGCATCAGCACTTCCTCAGTCTGTTTATCAGATAAGGAATTTGAATTCATTTCACGAGAAGTTTGATTAATAGCAAATGGTTGCATGGGTGTGTATATATATGTCTGTTTTTCTGAATAAAAAATTCAGTTGAAAGTAGCGCATCGTATCGTCTATCTCTCTGTTGTCCTTGTTTTCTGGCGCTCTTCGAATCTAATACCCATTTCTGTTCAAGGTGCACGATGTCGTGCGTATAGCTTTACTCCTCAGTAATATATTGATAGATGCATACCATTTAATGAAAATTAAAGTGCCATAAACAAATCTTGCAGCTCTATTCATTCCTTGCAGCAGGTGGAGAAGTGGTTATTGCAGTTTACATAAAGACAGCTGCGAATTAAATGACGCTTCGAGTAAACATGGCTCTAAGACACCAAGTATGAAGCTTAGCATGCAGATTTCGAGCATAAATCTAATTTATTCAAATATTGCTGGTTCTGGAGGTTTTTGTAGTGAATGCGGGTGTAGACCACTGAGCACTGGCACTAGCCTCCGACTTGAAAGCTCGTGGTCACTCGTGAATCGTGGTAACGCGAGCATGTTTTCATATCTCCCGAATCATGAATTACTAAGGACTGCGTCCTCGAAGTAACGTCTTGCTTGCCATTCATTGATCTGCTTGGGTAAATCGCAGGCTGCTCTGAATAGTAATCGCACCAGACTTTTACTAAAATGTCTTCTTTGCGGCAAATGCATATGCCTTTACATCTGATAATGTTGATGATCTCGAATATATTAATAAATGCTCCCCCCTCCCCCCCCCCAAAAAAAATAAAAAATAAAAAAATATGCTTGAAGTAAAAGAGAAAAAAAAAAAAAAAACCCGCAAATGGTGGTCGGTTTTAGATACAGACCGGCAACTGGCTCTTTAACCGAAAAGGTGGCTCTGTCGGTCATAAACCGGGCAGGTGGCAACCCTAGTTGATTGTCTGCGAGCGTCTCCGCCTCCCTGCCTGCTTTCCTCCTCATCCCACCACAACGTAGCGCGTGCGCCTTTGTAAGAAATCTGCGCAGGAGGCATCCACCACCAAATTGCAAATTCTTTTACGGCTTGAACTGCTTCCTCTCTTACATCTAGGCTCTCTACAGAGGTTCATTGATAGTGCTGCCATCCCCTCGGAGGGACAACCAGGCAAGCTTCGAAGCCTAAACGAGCCAGACCGTGGTTGCAGCTGTCTGGTTCATAACGAACGGCGGCTCGGGTGATACGTGTGATTAGCAGCAAAGGGTTAAAGGGCAGCTTTGCTTAAAAGTTAAACTGAAACAGATGCCTGATATCGCTTTAGCGGGGCAAGCAAGGTGTGGCCATATTCAAAGTATTACGTCAAAGGGATGCCGCAATCGCTATTAAAACTGATGTCAAAAATGCAGTCTCCAGCTTCTAGGCGGCCACCAACAAGTTAGCTCTTGTTGAGGCAACACTGGGCTATGTGTAGCACTATTGGCTCGTTCTGATTTAGCTGCACTAACCTACACTGGTGCAGAAAAGTGTAGCACGGTGTAGAACAGTGTACTTCTGGTACGTGTTCTAATATAGACTGTGCTTGTAAATTGAAAACGGTGGTGTGTAACAAAAGTAGCAGATGCAGGAGATATAGGTAAATCAGATGCAGCATAAGACATCACTTCTTCTACAGTCATTTTAAATGCTTAGCATGCATAGGGCCGACTCTGCGGGGATTGCGCGTCTGCTGGACGGTAAGCGTTGACCTCGGTGTCACCGTTGACCCGACGTCATCCGGCGCTCCGATGCCTAGCAGCCATACGGTGCCGTCATGCGGGTGCCACATGGCTGCCGCTGCACGCCCAGCGTGACTTCATGTGGCAGCCATGGCGGCTGTCTGACGCTGGCGTCATGACATCCTCACAGTGCTCAGTGCTCAATGTGCCGCAAAATGTTTTTCTTTGAGCAACATGGGAAACACGGCAGTTTCCAGTCACGCATCAGAGCAAAAAGCACCTTGCTGCTTTGAAGTCGCAGTCAATCCGTTCCCAATCTGGACTTCTGTCATTTTTTATGGCAGCTACGAACGTTTCGGCCGGATGTAGTGGAGACCGCACATGTGCCCCTGAGGAGCCTGCAGCCACCACAACAAGTGTGAAGAGGTTGATGAGCGGCTTTCTACTGAAGAGCGCTTTGACAAAGGCCGAAATAATTTGGTGCTTGAACTCGATGGCGATTCACAGATCCCTTTGTTCTACAGCAGCATTGGCCTCAGTGCGTCCCTCTCATGTTTCCCGCGTGGGGGGTCGCTGCAAAACTTCCAGTTGGCGAAGGACAAGGTAGGATATCCACCGTGTGCCATGCTATTGTGCTCTACTTTCGGAATAGGCTGCTATCAAGCCTCGCCAGTGTGCATTTCGTAGTTGTTTTCGTTTGATGAGTCTCTCAACAAAGTGACTCAGAAGCAACAGATGGATGTGCTTGTCGAATATTGGGACGACACTACCAATGGCACTGTTGAAGCGCAGTACCTCACTTCATGCTTCCTGGGCCACACTTGTGCGGACGCCTCTACAGTGGTCAGGGAATTTCACCGAAATTGTCAGGGAAAACCTGGAAAAGTCAGGGAATTTCAAGATAATATTTTGCTAGACACCCTGATGCACATGACAATGATGATTTGACATATTCACAAAGCTTTTTTCAATGTTATTAGTATACTCCGTTTCACAACCACTTGGCGAACTGTGGAGGCTAGGGCCCCGCGACCCAATAAGAGTGTCGGAGGGAGGCGCGTGACCCGACGTCAAGGAAGCATTTGTTGTTACCACGCCAAATGCGAGGCCCGGAGGAGCCGGCTGTTGTCTGCTATCCAACAGTCGTCTGCTCCGAAACCAACCGATTTCGGATGAACGTACACCACAGCAACATTTTCGTCCGCTAGAATAGGGAACACTTCAGGAACAGTTCATGAGACAACCATGTGCTCAATTTAGCCACGAGTCTGTGACCGGTTCTAATGCCAGGGCACAGTGCTATGTCTTGAGCGGAAACAGCTAATTACACGGCTGTGATTGCCATGGCCATGGCACCGCAAGACGAATAAAATTGAGCGGATACGGATGTGGCATCGCTTTTCTGGTTTAAATATGATTGAAACTCATAAATTTTTGCTTATTTAGTCTTTATTTTCCATATCTTCCCGTTAAAAATTGAATTGCACGAGCTAAATTGCCGTTAAAAAGAAAAAGAAGCCTAGAACTACTTTTTGTCACGGAGGGCTGTGTTGTTGTGGCGGTAACGAGGCCCTGGTGGCTTTGACCATGGCCCGCTCCGGCACCCTTATTGGGTCACGGGGCCGCAGCCTCCACAGTTTGCCAAGTTATCGTGAAACGGAGTATAGTGGCGATGGGATTGCAAATTAAAATTTTTGCTGTAGTTTCACCATTGCTGTCCACTGAGCGCAAGAGAGAAAGAAGAAAGATTAGCAAAAGTGATGTCATTGGCTGTGTCAGGGGACCCATGCTCGCCTCTCGGCTAGATTGGAGATGGCAACGACGATGTCACAGTGCTTTGATGGGTAACAAACAGGTGGCACAGAGGCTCGCTGCACACTTCGGGTCCTTCCGAAATAAAAGTGGTTTATGCTAAATCCTGCTCAATTTTAGCATCGGAAGACAGCAAGCTATTATAAGCTGCTCCTAACTCAATTTCTTTGATAAGTGCTTCAGCTTCCCCCTAAGAGAATATCACAACTGAATTTGACCTAAAACAGGAATTTTTATGTGATTCCAGGTGGCACTGCGGGTACTGTCCTCTTACCCGTTTGGACTACGCTGGTCGTAGTATGATTCCTCTATTCCATCACAACATAAGAAAACATCCCTGTCTTTTCTTTTTGCTTAGCTTATCTTTGGATGCATGACCTAGAACCGAAGGAGCTGGATTTGGGGGAAGGGGGGGTGAATTTATTTCTTTTGGATTACTGTAATATTTTGAGAGATGCTCCTCCAGAAAAGATAACACACCCCTATTTTAGACATGATTTGCTATTCTTTCAAAAACACCGAAAGACAGCCCATCTCTAGATACTAACTGCAGGGTAAGGCCAACGGTGACCTCAACAGAATTGGTGTCAGTAGGCCAAAGCGGGAGATAAGCTAACATTGTTAACTGGGAAGGACAGTTTTTTATGCTCCATCACCCCTCAATGGGAATACAAGCTTGGCAAATCACAAAGAGTAAAAGTAGCATTTTTTTCAAATTATTGATTGCACATTGAAAGTTAGCCTACTCCTCGTTTTCACCCAATTTGCTCTCGCTTTTTAGGTGGGCTATCTCTCAAAACATTACAATAGGCATAAAAAAAAAAAAAAAGAATCGCACGGGTACGAAGTTTGGTTTTGTGGCTGCCCCTCGTCTGTTCCATCTGTGTTTCGTGAGTTTGGGTTGGATCCGGGAAACGTTGTCGTAATGCTGGCACAAGTTTAGATTGCCCTGCGCCCCAAAGCTCCACAGAATGCATTCCTTTTCTGCAAAGATCTTACTTTCAAGTTATATGAAATCACATATTATCTGACATCGCCGAAATTGCACAATGTTTGGAAACCCAAAACGCCCCAAAAATATGGGTTGAGTCACTTCATGCCTCGACATATTCGCATGACAATATTATAGCATATCAGTTATAGAAAAAAAATTAAAAAAGAGTCTTACTTACATTACCTGAATCATTTCATAGAGCCCCAAAACTTAATTTTATTTGCACGTTCTGACCACAGAGCACATGCTACCGCAGCGGAGTTCTCAACTAATTGCTGTTGCCTCAATAAAAGTAACTTTGAGCGTTCATTGATGTCATGGGGTTATCTTTCATCCTACGGCATTCGGTTGCTTGAAACAAATAATAAATTCAACCACGCACAACCATTACTAAAGCCCGATACCGATGGAAAAAAAAAGAGAGAAAAATCACTGACACACGGTGTGTATACGTGTAAGTAGCTCTTTGTAAAAGTGTACTATGTTTTCTTAGTATAAGGCTTACTTGTGTTTTACGATTTGCCTGCGCTCTCATTCTTCATTCAGTTCAGCAATATTGCTACAGGATGTTTTGAATGTTGAATCTTCTCAAGTATTTCTTCTAGCTCCTGGACGCTGAAGCGCTTCGTGCGTGCTTTATTATATCGTTTGCCTGTTTCCACGGAAAGCGGTATCGCATGGCCGTATTGATTGTTGCTGCCGTGCCTCATACAATTTGTCCAGCCTTACAAAACAGTCCTAATGCTACATGGCGGTGCATTTGAAACCTCACTGCATGTTTTCGTACACTCATTGATGGCAATTAGGTACTTGACCTGAATTGAGACCAGGTCGATTTCAGGTTGAAGTCTTGGTAAGGACCTACCTTGTTTATGTACGCACACAGATGTACATAGCTTTGGTGATGTCGAACAGCTCCAACACACAGTTGCTGGAAAACGTACCGGAAGAGTGGTTCATTTCCGTCTTGTGCGTTGGATGAATTATGACTCCCGAAAAGATGTTTTCTTCAATTCTTCACCGTGGCCAGCATGGAGCTGTTGTCGAAGTCTATTGTGTGGCCAAACGTCGAGATTCTGTTTATTAAATTTATGATTAGAGTTCTTAATTGCCGTTTATGTCCTTTTAACCGGGCAGAGACCTGCCGGACCTTTACCTATGTACACACATGTATGAAAATATGCGCATTCGTACACACGTGTACGAATGCATGTGGTTTGTACAGATGTGCTAAAAAATATGCTCACTCAAACCAATATAGACCAACATGACTTTCAAAACATAAACACCACTTTTAATTGCACAACATAGCTTTTCTCAGTTTTTCTGTGAATATTCAGAAAGTCTTCTCAATAGTCTTTTGAAATGTTTTTAGTTGGGAACTCTTCATGCGCTTGAAATCCGCAGAGTGTGACAAAAGACATGCTTCTTTCCGTGGTGTTAACAATAAAGTGGTAGATGGGGACAAATTGTTATTGAAGGTTTATTTGTCAGAATTTAGTTTTAGAAACTATGCACATCTAAGTACTGTAAACGACTAAATTTTCGCGTGGACCTAATTTTCGCGACTTTCGCGAATCGCCTACAAACGCGAAAAATACGTCCCGCTGAACAATTTCGACAATATGTTAACGCTACGGAAGCTACACTCGATTCGCGAAAATTAGAACCCGCGAATAATTTCAAATTTTCAGCTTTGGCCCGATTCGCGAAAATTAAGTCGTTTACAGTATTTGTACAAACTTTGTGATTAGAACATCATTGATGCGCGGTGGAGCACTGGAGTCCACACCAAAAATCACACTCTTTCTCTCGCGGCTTTCTGGCTTTTATAGAAGATTGCCTTCTTTAACTCTGGCCGGGAAAAGCCAATCACTTTAAACCTGACTGGTGCCATGTGGTGAACTTCCGCCCCATAATCGGCTGACAGACAACATAAACATCTGCCGAGCCTTCAACGACCACTACAAAAGGGTGTTGAAACAAAGTGTTTTTTGTTCTGGTTTCAGCTTCGTTCCATAAAAAAATGTTACATTCATGTTTTTCTCCACATTGAAAGTATGATGGTCCGAAGCGTTTCGTAAGGGTTCATGTTAGCGTTCAGATAAAATTCAAAAGCAAAGTTAGAAAGTAAAACAAAACACCTCTTTTTATCAAAAAGTTATAGTAAGTGTGCTCTTAATGCAACTACAGAAAATTAAAGAATCGGGGTAAAAGGCAGCTCGAGGAAGAACAGCCCAAGGCAGTGAGCATGATCTCAGGAGGAACACGTCATCAAGTGTGCTTAGGGAAACACGAGAGCTCTGTTCCGATAAAGTAAACTTGAGTGTTGAGAACACCTGCTCCACGCTGACCTGTCTGGGTGGTGTACTATGGGCTACTTGCGCTAAAGTGTACAGTTCTGATTGGCGTTCCTAATAGACCTTTTGGTAAATTACCCAAGCATCAAAGGGAATGTTGGGAACGTAGGTACATGCGCTGTTTGTGCTCGCCTTCTCAGTAGAAAAGATTAGAAGTAAATAACCAAAATAAAGCGTCTCTGGAACACACGTCCAAAGTGCCATTTGCTTTAGATGTTTGCTTTTGAACAGTTAGAGCTGAAGACACCAGCACGCACAGTACATGTACCTATGTTCCCGGCATTCTTTTTGATGCTTGGTAATTGTCAAATGAGGGTGTGTGCCAAGCTTCTTTTTCTTTCTAGAGAAATGCTTCGAGGGAATCTTCTGGTTCCTCTGGGGACCAGAACTAAAACACCTGAACTTACCACTTCAACCGAAAACTGACAAAAAAGTTTTTAGTTTCATTGTGAAACAAAATATTAAGTAATGTTACGATTAAATCTTCGTTCCACTGACAAATTTTGTTAATTTTCGATTTTGTTTTTGTTCTGCTCAGACACCCTACAAAAACAATCCTCTCTGCCACTGTGGCCGCCATGCCGGGACTAGATGGGTCAAATAGCGCGAGCCCTGTGCAACCAAGACGACGGCAGGGCAAACAGTGTAAAAGAAAAAAGACAGACTGAAGCCAGTGGCATAGCCAGGAAAGGGGCTTATGAAGCTTCAGCCTCCCCCCCCCCCCTCTCTCCCCTGAAATCCAGCCAAACCAATATTATACACAGGCATTTCGACCCCCCCCCCCTCTTCCTTCTTCTTCTGGTATTTCAAGTTATGAACATTCCAGCCACCTCAACCCCCGTCAAAACAATTCCTAGCCACGCCACTACACTGACTCGAGCAGACAAAACGCTCGTGCACGGTATACGCAACCCTACGCAGCATCACCGAAGCAATAATTACGACCAAACAGAAAGAAGAAAATTGTCGCCTATTTTGCATTTCCACACATGGCGCTTGCAGAAACGATGATTGCGTGATTTACTCGCTGCTCTGCTCACATCCCTAACCAAGAACAGACACGTACAAAAATAATTTCCCAGAAGCGTTTATCTTGAAACCTTGATCAGGACTGAATGAAGCGGGTCATGCCAGTAGTCCGTCGCTGTGCGCTAACACAAAATGACCTTGTTTGTAAAATAACTATAAAAAGTTGCTCACAGATGGCGCCACTGGGTAGATAATCGAATCACTCGGGGAAGACAATTTTCAGGCTGTCATTGCAGTGCAAATTCGATTCTCCTATTTGCATATTAAACTTCATGGAATGAAGATCTTGTTGGAGATGGGTTAAGAAAGAAATTACCTTGCACAATGCATTGTTAGAAAATGTGTTAGCGCCTCTGTTTTCTTCAGAAATGCTAATGAATGGCAGGTTAAAAAAAAAGGGCAGTTTGAAGGAATTGAAGCTCTCGTAGAAAATCTCTCGCCCCAAAACCGGGAAATGTGAGGACGTGTTGCAATTTAGTTTTTTTTTTTATTATCTTTCTAATAAATATATCTTGAAGTCAATCCGTCCGGTGGTTGCTGAGCAGTTGGACCAAAAAGTTGCCATTGAAATGCAAAAGGCCTGGGGAGCTGCGACAACCTCCTGAGGGCATGCCCATCGCCTGCTGTCTTCCATTGTGCAGGATCATCCCCAACTGCATCACCAAGGCCAAGAGCGAGAGACGCAGGCAGTTTGTGGGGGACCAGCTGGATGACTGCAAGGACATGTCCAGCCTCTTCTACCTCCTGCCCTTTCAGAAGGTCGGTTTCCTGCTGAAGACCGGCCTCGTCCCCCGTGATCCAGACACTGTCGGTGATTTTATTCGCCACATTATACCGTATTCTCCAAACTATAGTCCCCACCATGTGCACACGCCAACTCAACTTTATGACGTCTGGCCACCACGATGGCTGTCGACACTGCGCACGTGCAGATCCTTTATCCTACGCGAATCTGGTTTCTACGCAGCGCCACACCGTGCAGACGCAGACTTGTTTGTAAAAAGTGTGCTGCGTCCAGTGTATATACTCTAAACCTAATGCACAGTCAGCGCCTGGCACATCTAAAAAAAAATTCTCGTTTAGTAGCACAAAGGGAAGCTTCTATCACACAAATATCATCATTAGTATAACCTGCCTTCCGCAAAATCCTTTATGTCTCGTCGTAATAAACTATCTTAAAAAACAAATTGTCTTGTAGCCCACATTCGTGAATAGTTCACGCCGCATAAACTTTTAACTTTTCAATGTGTATAATGTGTGGAATATAGTCCAGAAAATATGGTACTCCATTTCACTTTACAAAAGACCGCAGTGGAAGCTGCAAGCCATCGGAGCCAATTAAATGCTGTGCAAGTGTCGCGTGACCTTCGGAAGGTGTGCAGCAACAAATGGGGTGCATAGTAACATGATGCATTCAGAGTGCTGGGTTTGCCAAGATGGCTCGCAACCTCCGCTGCAGCTTATTGTAAGGTAAAAAGAAATATAATAGGACTTTCTCCAGATTATATAAGCACCACAGATAACGCTGGAAAACGTAGGTACATCCTCTGTGCTCGTTCGAGTTATCAGTAAAGAATGGCAGCAAATAACCGAAATAAGACACCGATGAGGGCACGTGCAAAGTACTATTTGTTTTAGGTTTTTGCTTTCGAACAGTCCCTGCTGGAGACACCAGCACGTGCAGTCCACATGACTACACTCACAGCATGCTCTTTGGTGCTCGTGTAATTTAGCAAAAGGTCTAATATAAATGAATGCAAACCTACTATAGGTAAACATTTTCCTACAGATTTATCATTATCAAGTGACAGCTAGACACTGGTGTTGCACACTCATGCTTAATCTGTGTGCTGCATCAGTGTCAATATTGCTTCATCATCCATTTTATTTTTTACTGCAAACCGACGGTCGATAGGCATGGCAAGCTTGTGGGCCTCTGCCCAGAATCTGGTTATGGGTACCACACATTGTCCCCAAACTTTGAGGTGGAGATGCAGCCATGACTTTTAGCGTGGCTCACTCGGCTTGATAGGAAACTTGCCTTCGTAATTTTGTGTGCATTGTTTCAGGGTTACCTGGTGAACTGGGACATTGAGAAGCAGGTGTGGGACTACATGTTCGGCAAGGACGTCTTTAACGTAAGTACGCTTTGACAGTCGTCACCATCATCATTTATTAGGTATTATATACACGAGGGAGTTGTTTTAGAATGTTGTAATATAAAAGAAAAAATAAGAAGGGTACTTAGAAGACTCTAACCAATTTCTTCAATGTGCCTGATGTTTCAGTAAAAGTAAACAATGAAAATTATCACTGGAACATTTTTCTGTGAAAAAATTTAACGGTTATACAAATAGGGCACAATTAAAATATTTATACGAAGAACAAGTAAAATCTAATCAATGCTTATGCTATCAGTACAGGTGCAAGTGATCAGTTTGTCGCGCTATAAATGCAGTATGACCTCTTTTGGCCGCATTGCTGTTAAGGCAGGTTATTCCAGCTCACCATCATTAATGGAGTTGAGAAATGGGACAGATGAACCAAAAATAGGTGAACTTTTCGCGTGTTATCAATGCAAGGAAAGATGTGATTGGGTGGAATAATAATGAACTCCTGAGGTCGCTGATATGATGACATATATTCTGAAACAGGGACAAGCGTAATAATTTCCCTGTTCGATAATGGTCTCGTGCCCTTTCCTGGGAAGGGAAGAGAACTCCCAGAGCAATTGTTTCTCTTGCTGCACTGTCTGACAGGAAACACGTCTACATGGCTAGTTTTTCTTAGACTTCCGTCGTGCAATTTTATTTTGTATCGATTGAATTCTCACGGATCTGTCTGCAACTATACCACAAGCTTGGTCTGTGATTGGGCTGCATTGGTTCGATGACCATATTTTTGAACTGTGGAAAGAGCGGCATAGCAGATACATTGAAGCCCTTTTGCTGGGCCATTTGGCACTAAATTAAGACACTGCTGCCAGACCCTGTTGGATGCTCCTAAGCTGTATAGAGTGTTTTCTTGCGTCGCTGGGAAGCCCCCTGCATAGCCCTTTCTTTGGTTGCTCCCAGGTGAAGTATGAGGACACGTGCATCATCCTGACGGAGCCCTTCTTCAACTTCCCTCCATCAGAGAGACCCTCGTGGAGGTGCTTTACGAGGAGTACCAGTTCCACTCTCTGCTCCTCACCAATGGTGAGTGTGGGGACATCTGAAACTTCTTTATTGGAATTGCTTCAGTAGAATATTATATCACATTTTATACTAACAGTGATTCGGATTAATGCTATTAATGATGGTGTATGTGCACACTTCAGATTTCACAAATTTCCTGAAGCCTTGTTTTCTATAACGAAATGAAAACAGTGCAAAAACGATGAGGGACAAGTCAAAGGAGTGTACACACCAGGTACTGACTTACAAATGAGTTTAATAGGAAAACACACAAACAAACTACTACACTAATGTTATGAGCCAATCATTTCCCGCTGACTTAGATCTGATTTCTCATTTTCGCACGATGCAATTGATAGTGAACTGATGCCTGTGTTGTCCTCGCTCCCTGCAATGTGGATTGCATCAGAAATTTCCTTTGTTCTTTGACTGCCGTGCAGTGACCTGACTTCTGTGAGTGCATCCCACACTTTGCCAACACAGAAGGGCTTCACCAGCTGTCCCGAGTTTACGCTCTTCTGCATTTTTTACAATTCAGAGTACTTATTGGCTTAATATCCACATTGCCTTTTGACAGCCAAAGGCCGAAGGGCCGTCTTCTCATTAATACGGTAACAGGCAAAGTACTCGTAGCTAGAAAATAAAAAAATTTGTGCAATGAACATTGAATCATTGCCAAATACAAGTCATTTGTAAATCAGAATATGATTGAATGGGCACCTCATTAGTCAACCGCTTTTAAGGCAACAATAAATCGATACAGTGAAACCGTCGTTGAATTCCCACACGTGGTAAAGAGCTAAATGGTGGAAAAAATCACCTGGCTTAAACATTCTCTCGGATGCAACGATATGGCACTTGAACGGGTTTTTAATAAGCAGCACTTTGTATGGGAAGTGTGTATTAAGACAGTGACTTCGTGACACGGCTCCTAGCAGAAACATTTCCCATAAAGATTGTGTTTTAGCAGCCAGTCATACAGTCGCCGACTGATTTTTCGGACTCCACAGGGACAGAAAGAACGTCCAAATAATAGAGCAGCCCGAAAAATCGGCAGATTAAAAAACTTGCCTCGATTACGTCTAAAGCGCGATCCAAACCAACACGTTTTTGTGTGCGCGTAGGCCATGCGGCTCCCGGAAATTGCGTATTTCGTGACAGTGAGCTGATTTTGTGCGCCTTACTGGTGCGCAAAAGAAAGTTTGATGATTTAACTTTTTCTGAAGGCGCACAAAAAACGCGCTGTGACGTAGTAGGGCGCTCCTCTCCCGGCCAATCGGTGGAGGGCACTAGTTCCGGCTCCGTGTTTCTTCGCCGTCTCCGCTCACCCAAAGCCGCACCATCCTAACCAGCGCACATGGTTGTGACTCAGAAAGCGCCCCGGAAACGGCAAAGATGTTATGAAATACACAGTTTCCGGGAAGCGCACGGCCTACACATGCACAAAAACGCGTTGGTTTGGATCGTGCTTAAGCAGGCTTAGTAAAGCCGTCAATAGCGCCTTGCTTCAGGTTACGCCTCCGCTTGCATTCGGCCAATTTCTATTAGCTTGAGAATCGCTGCCTTCTTTTCTAGTGCTATGGTTGAGTACTTTCTGCGCTTCTTAGCAACACTTTGCGGTGGCGGAAGAACAAAGAGGGGCAATGGTGTCCAAGCCAGCGCAGTCCAAAAACACAATTCACCGAGACGAGATGAGAGGCGAAAGTCCACGACTGCACAATGACAAATGAACGAAGCAAAATGGTAACAAAGATGATAATAATGACATGCAGCTAAAGAAAAAAAGCCGTAGCATAGCGTCACCTAGCTGTAGGACTTAGCAATACTCAAGTAGTGCTGCCAAACCAAGCCAATCCATGTGCAGCCACACATAGAATCTAAAATGGCTGCTTTTTGGTAGTGTTTCCTGCCGATGGCTCTCGTTGATTTTGTCCGAAAAATTGAACTTTCGGACTTCAAGTTGTCTGAAACATCGGACCTGAACATGCACTACAGTCGCCGCATGTTTTTCTGGACTCCGATAATTCGGACTTGTTCGATATTTCGGACCTAAAGGAGGAACCGTGACTTACCCCATAGAAACAGTGCATATTCACGACCAATGTTTCGGACAGCTTGAAGTCCGGAAGTTCGATTATTCAGACAAAATCGTTGCGAGCGATCAGCGGGAAACACCACCGAGAAGCGGCCATTTTGAATTCTAGTTTGGCTGCAAATGGATTGGCTTGGTTTGGCAACGCTACTTGAGTACTCCTGAGTCCTACCGCTAGGTGATGCTATGCTAGCCCTTTTTTTCATTTAGCTGCCTGCATGTCATCATCATCATCATTATTATCATTTTGCTTTGTTTCCTTCTATTCCTTCGTGCTCTCTGCTTTCGCGTCGCCTGTCGCTATTTTGCGCTCGTGGATTTTCGCCTACCATCTCGTTCAGACAATGCTGGCTTGGACATCATGGCCCCATCTGTTCTTCTGCCGCCTGCAGTGTTTAAGAAGCGCAGAAAGTACTCGACCATAACGCTAGAAAAGAAGGCAGCGATTCTCAGGCTAACAGTAAGTTGCCGAACGCACACGGAGGCGTAACCTAAAACAAGGCACGCAGGCGTAACCTGAAGCGAGGTACTATTTATGGCTTTTTTAAGCCCACGATGAAGTAATAAAGGCAAGTTTTTCAATCTGCTGATTTTTCGGACTGCTCTATTATTCGGACGTTTTTTCAGTTCCTGCGAAGTCCAAATAATCGGTCGGCGACTGTATATCTATCGGGTAGGTCAGGGTTCCTCCTGTAGGTTCGAAATATCGAACAAGTCCGAGTTATCAGCGTCCGAAAAATCGGTTGGCAACAGTAGTTTCTAATCAATGACGGCTTGCCCGAGCACGGCGCTATACAAAACATTCAGAGCCACGGTTGGCACCAACTTTGGTTACACAAGACTTGAAAATTGAAAACACAGATCCTTCCTTGTACTGGCAAAGGTGGTGGCGATCATCTCTATTCCCGTACGTCTACTTGATCCACCGGCGAGCGAAGAGCAATCTGGTTATAAAAGGAGCGATGGAAACTTCTTGCATAGATTTCATCACTTGCTGGCACTGGTGAATGTCGTCCCATAGTGAGTTCTGGATTGTCAAACACTCGAGGACTTTGTAGAGGCTTTTTCCACTGCAGATAAATAAAAAAACATGGTGCTGCGTTGTCGTCGTTGCCACTCACATCTGCAGGGGAGCAGTGGTGTATCCAGGAATTTTTTACAGAGCTGGCTAAGGTGGCTGGATGTCCATGACTTGGGGTGCAGTGGAGGGGAAAAAGGGGGTTAAAATGCATGCGTATATTTTAGAGTCGGCTGAATTTTCGGTGCGAGGGGGGGGGGGCTGAAGCCCCGTAAGCCTCCCCCGGCTACGCCGCTGCAGGGGAGACGATTCAGCCCGAGCTTCAGGCAACTCCCGCGAGTCGAATGATGTGAGAACACATACTGAGCATCACTGGACGCGGGTAAGTTTTCAAATGTCGAATTGCAAAACCTTCACTCTGGAGCAAGATCGAGAAACACCACCGCGTGAAGGTGCGGACACTGACCAAGACTCTGCGGATGCGGAAGAAGGTGTCGGAGCAAGCAGCACTTTACTATTCAACGTCACAAGAACTTGGTCGTTGATGGTGCCGTCGATTAGTTTCCATGCGGGGCGGCACACCCCCTTTAAATGTTGCACGCTCCAAGTAGAAATTCGGCAGATATATTTCTAAATTTAGCAGGGATAATGTAACGTCGAATCATGCAACACTGCAATGTCAAATAACACTAAGAAATCACGTAACACCTCGACGTCGCACGGCATCGTGGCAGCTTCCCCACTAAATTTTGTGGGAAATTGATGCTGCATGACATCATAATATCGCATGACATCGTGACTTTAAACTGTTTCGTCAATTTCTACCCTAAATCGATCATCTCTTAGGACGGAATTGACGTCACGTGACACAACGTGACACAACCGCAACACAACATGACATTTTTATTTGGACGTCGTGTGGTTGGACCAACACGAGCCAAAAGGTCCGTGGGGAGTTCCCATACAAAGCCGTCGCCCTAAAATGTCGGGTAGACGATTTGTAGAAATGCGACGGCAAGATGTGGTCGATACCGAAGAGGCCCGCGGAAATCTTGGCGCAGCATGTGCCCTGAGCTGCCTCAAGTACCGGCGGGAGCATGCCCGCGAGCTGGCCTGCCTGGTGGTGGACACGGGCTTCTCCTTCACGCACCTGGCGCCCTACCTGAAGGGGCGGTTGTGCAAGGCCGGCGTGGCCCGCATTAACCTCGGGGGCAAGGCCCTCACCAACCACCTCAAGGACCTGGTCTCCTACCGGCAGCTGCACGTCATGGACGAGACCTACGTCATGAACCAGGTGGGGGCCGTCTTCTGTCACCCACGAGGGCCGGGAGCCACACTTTATTTTGAACATGAAGGCCGGTTCACGTGCGCAGTGCAACGCTCAGTCGGCGCTGTAGTAGGCTCTTTTCAAAAGTCAGAGCTATCTAGTGGCAGTTTCGAAAGCTCTATTGCTTTTGCACTAATGGCAGTGATAGGTAAACAAGATTGCTCAACTTTAAGCGCCCTCGACTTCACGAATCGAAGGCGACGTACGGTGTCCAAGTTGTTCGAACCAATTAGCCACTTTCTGCACATACATTCGGGTGTTTACTACTGATTAACGCAATGTCTATTGTTGTAGTGTTTTTTTTTTTTTAGAGCGATAACTGTTGTGAGCGCTTCCCACCACTGGAAATGACATCCATTGTTGATGTTGTAGTTGGCGTATTAGCGTGTCCGTCGTCGATGCTGCCAAATCCTTGAAAAAGATTGTCTACCGCCTGCGAGAATCAAACCCGGATTCTTTGCGTGCGAGTCGGAGGCATTACCACAGCTCTATGACACAGCGTTAACAACCGTTTTCATTCTTAGGGTTTTTGTAGTACCCCCTGCCCACTGCAAGTGCCCTCTAAAATAAAATTACACCATCTTCCCGAGGGGAATTATGGGGTGATGCGGAGCATCGTGTTGGTTCCGAGGAAAGAGTCAGTTGCGTGCTGACGCCGAGAGATGGCGCCACCGACTGCCCTAGCGCTACCCCCTACGCGAGCCTTCGTCGCGGCTCGCGGCAGAGAAACTTGGAACGCTCGCCGCTCGCCGTTTATTTTTTTTCACACTTGAAGGAGAGGAGACTAGAGGAGGAGAGTTGCGCGTGCGCGCGCGGTGTGAGTACAATCGAACGCACGCGCAGTGCACGCAGCTGGTAGAGAGAGAGCGGAGAAAGTAACGCGCAGCTGTTGGAGAGAGGGAAGGAGGAGAGTTGCGCGTGCGTAGTGTGGGTGCGGGCTACGACGCCGCAAGACATAGACCCGAGCAAGAGATGCTCCGCATCTAAAAATTGACCGCATCTCCACGTGGTGATGATGTTGGTTGGGGCGAAGCTCTGGTGGTGCTTGTCTGCGTAGACGCTGAGCCACAGCATGCCGAGCCTTTCGTTCGTTTGTATCCATGTCAGAAAGAGAATGTGTGGTATGGAACGTGGTTATATACGCATTTGAGCATTTGACTGCAGCGCCCTCTCGTCTATAAACATTGAGCCAATGCATTGCAAAGTTTAACGCGATTATATACGCATTTGACCGCAGCGCCCTCTCCTGTATAGACGTTGAGCGGCTACATGCAACGTTTCATCCATGACATCCCCAGCTCTTGAGTTACTACCACATCTCTGAGCCCCCTACTCGTCCCGCAGTCGTGGCCGAGTGGTTCAGGCGATGGACTAGAAATCCATTGGGGTCTCCCCGCACAGGTTCAAATCCTGTCGACTGCGCAACCTTTTTTGTTTCTTCTTTTTCATCTTTTTTTATAATTTCTATTTTTTTTTTCTACACGAGCACGTGAGCATGTGAGCTCACGAGCACGAGCACGAGCACCACGCCGGAGGGATGGACCTACGGACATGGGTAACCCCTAAGGAGCTTCGCCCCTAAAAAAAAAAGTTGATAACAACATTTTGTTGTAGCATCGTCAATGCCAAGAGCTCGTGTTGGGAGAAGCACTTTCACATGCGCTGGAACAAAAGGAAACAAAAGCATTCGTAACAATATGGTCATATGTTCATTTTGTTTCAAACGCTTTTGTTCACACACCCCTCAGTGTATAAACGTGGCACCGATGCCCGACGACTTTGCTGCATCTGTACTGTGGATTAACACGGGACTGCTGAATTTGATTGTTTTATGGTTGGTTTGATCCTAAGGACAAGCGTTTATTGGTTTTATGGGCCAAATTTCTGTATGTGCTTCAAGGAAAGAAAACATTATTATTATTATGTTGTTGTTGTTGTTTCACTTTTTCTGGTGTGGAGAAGCTGTTTAGCGCTGCCTAAGGACGTCGTCTTTGGCTCTAAGTAGGGTGGGTAGACTGACTTTTGAAAACTGTCTATTAGAGCCAAATTCAATGCTGGTTTAGCACTGTATTCTCTCCTCTCATTACAGATTTCTTCTTCTCCATAACTTATACACCAACTCATGTTTAACAAACAAACCGGAGTGCTCAGCGGACGCCACCGCGCGTGCGCGCGCGTGGATGGACGGGCAAGAAGTCCGCCATCGCCCATAAACAAACCATTGAATTTCGCTGCTGTCGGCGTCGGTAGGAGTCCCCGTGCGCTTTTTCGCGTTGGAATTGCTGATTTTACGTCCCTCCCAACAATGTCTAACTACTTGAGCGGCTTCAGCAAAATTAACGGGGCAAAAACTTTGCATGAATAATGTGACATAAAGCGGCGATCAATCTCACGTGGACGCCGCGAGAATGGGCGCTAAAGCCTGACTCCCAACGATGAGATTCTACTCGCTATTTTCAGTCGCGATCGCCGCTTTCACTTGGCTGCAAAAGTGCGGACCGCATGAGGATGGTGGACGCCGATACTGAAAACCGCAAGTAGACATCAGGGCATTAGCAAGTCGGTGGATGGCATTGACCAACATATCCTTGTATCGGTATTGTTTACACTTAGCACTTACCCTAACCAACCTTCAAAAGTGTTTTGAGGCCTGCACTTTAGTTCTTAATCGTAATTACCGGGTCAATGTTTGGTTTACGGGCCGCTGTCGTTTGAACGAAGCTGACCGCGAAAAGCAGACAAGCTTGAAAGAGCAGACGACAGTTCGAATGCGCATCCGGTAACGGAGCGGCAAGGCGGACCGCTTCCCGTCAACAAACCATTGGAATGTCACGCTGTCGGCGCCTGTGTGAGTCTGCATACTCTTTTTGTGCGCTGGAATTTCGTCTGTATTCTACGCCCCTCAAGTAGCAAATGTCTTACCACTTTAATTGCTTGAGCGAAATTACCAAGGCTCGTTTACGCTGCTAAACTTAGAGTAAATAATTTGGACGGGCGCCATTCGGCCCGCATGAACGCCGCAGAATGGATGCCAAAACCATCATGAGATTCTTCAGCTATTTTCGGTCGCGACGTCGCTCGTGCTGCAAAAGGGGAGACGTGTAGCGGCGTATGATCGACGTCGATACTGAAAATCGGAAGCGGGAACAGACCCAGCGTAAGCAAGCCGGTGATGGCCACTGGTACCAATGATCAACATCTTTGTATCTACTGTTTCCACCGAGCCTACTTAAGTCTTTTGAGGCCTGCAATTACTTCTTGTTGCAACCACTCGGGTCAAAGTTTGGTCTCATGGGCCGCTTTTGTTTGAACGAGCAGACGACAAAAAGCAGACAAGTTTGAAACAGCAGACGAAAGCTCGACACCCATCAGGGCGGCCGTGTGAATTTGAAGACGCACTGAACACGTCGGGTGGTCCGGACAACTTGGCGGTTTTCTCACGTCCATGTTGGAACAAAACAAATACATCTGGCGACCACAAAGTGCTGCCCGCACAAGCAATCGTAGTTCGACAGCGTCTGGTTTGCCCTTTTCACGGCTACTATTCACGTTCTCGGACGGCCTGGAGGGGGCAGAAACACATGAAAACTGATCTTCGAAACCTTTCCAGACTCTCTTGGGTACAGCCCGGCCGCAGCATTTTGACGAGAAGGCAGGTTTTTTGCCTGGTTTCTTCCAAAGGAACACAGGAATGCATGTCTCGCACGACGACTTCTGCCCACCGCCCCAGCACCGGAAGTGAGGCCGACGCGCTCACCACCGCGGCGTGACGTAGGAGAGTTGGAGTCTCGCGTGGCAGTACTGCAGGGCTGCTTGCCGTAGGAAGATCAATTTCATGAAATCCCATGCTGGCAATAGGAGTGTTCTTGGCACCCAAGTCATATTCCGTCTTTTGTTGCAGTGAGGTGACTTTGTTCGAAGAAAGGCAAGATTTATGGTATTGGAGCGAGCTTGGTGGTTTAACATATTTATTTGATCTCGAACGGGAATGAGCCGCCAGAATCACGATCACTGCAACCCATCCTTGCAATGTGTCAGGCACGACAGATATGACAGCGCCACTGAAACCACTCGCTCCTACTATATCAACACTGTATTAGCAAGTGCTGCATCAACTCTAAGGTCAGCACTGTTTCTAGTGCTGAATTAGTGTTGGATTAGTGCTGCATTTACTGTATGTGGGAACAAACAAGCTTAGCTTGGCATACAGTAAAGGCTACTGCCCCAACTAGTCGACCAGTGCATTGCTGCAAGGCACGTGAAAAATTTATCATGGAAGCGCTTTGCTCCTATGGAGAGTTGACACGTTTTATTCCATTGCTTCAATGGGCTTGAGGGAGCTATAGCTTTAATTTTTGGCAAGTTACGATGGAACAAAGTATAGTTTGCTGAGGTTTTGCTGCTCTGCTGGAGCTGCTGCCATAAAAGCTGCACTTGTTGGGCTTCCAGTCACAAAGGCTATATACCTGCATCTGATATTCTAATTTCTATTATTTGACACCTCATTATTTGCATTTGAGGAATAGATATGCAATAATGATAGGCACATTGTACAGCAAGCGTTTAGAAACAGGAGTTTTGGAAGGGCAAAAACAAAACTACAGTTTAGGACAACACCTGCAAGACCCACACTGGTACTCTTTTGTGTCCAACAGAGTTCCCCAGTTTTAAAAGGTGTATGGATTTTGCAACCCTCCTTTCATGGTTGAGAAAGCTTTGTTTGCTTCTGTGTTAGTTGTGCAAAACATTCAATTTATTTTGGAGCATGGTTTTGATAAAGAAGCTTGTTGGCTAGACCCCTTGTGTTGCAGCAACTGTTATTTCCAAGGCCAGTAGTCAGTTGACAATTTGACATTTAATGTACTGTACTTGAGGGAAACTTTCTGCAGCAGTGCAGTCAAATGTACATACATGCATGCACTCTTTCAGACTGAGCACCGATTAAAGCTGTGCGCTTGCTCTCCTCCCTCGGAAATGCCACAGAAAGTTGGCCCCAAGTATAGTCATTCTGCTGGTACCACAATATTTGATGGGTGACCAATTGATTAGAAAGTGTTCTGAATGAGGTTTTCACAACCCAGATTTTCAGTGCCTCTTCCCCAATATGAGAGAGTAAACAGTCCGTGAGCACCACGCTTTAACAGCTTGGATGGCTCCGGGGCAAAGCGCCGGCCTAGGGATCCCCCATTTAGGGGTTCGAATCCCGGCCGAGAGGCCTGCAGTTTGACGGAGGCTCATTGCAGGGAAGCGAGATTTAGGTTGCATGTCAAAAGATCCCCAGGCTGTCCAAATTAATGCTCAGTCCTCCGCTGGGGCATGCCAGATGCGCTTTGTTGGTTTGGCACGTAAACCACCCCAAATTGGCATTTGAATTATCATTTGAGCGCCGCACTGTCCTCGAAGAATTGGTGGGTTGGAGGACTTGCTGGACGGTGGAGTCGATAGAAGAGGGTGCAGCTGACTCCTTGCCCCGTTGACCCCTTCAGGTGAAGGAGGATGCCTGCTTTGTCTCAACCAAGTTCTGGGAGGACATGGACATTGCACGGTCAGTCCCTTTGGGGATGGCTTCCCCTTTTCCTTGCTTGGGGCTCACTCGCAGGGCGTGGGAAGGTTCCAGTTCCCCGCAGGCTTACCTCCTCACCGACCCGAGGAATGTTTGTTTGTAAAGAGAAGACTGATCTCAGGTTACTTTCTTATCTGGCCCTTTTAGTAACAAAGTTGTTTTTGGAGAGTTCATGGAAACCACCGCTAAAAGCACCGCTCAACCACCGCTCAACCACCGCTATAAAGCTGGTGTACAGCACGGGAGGGGGAATTTTTACAGCAGCAGCTGTTGGTTGGAAGCTGCCAGGGAAGTCGTTTAGGTCGTCCTTTGCAAAAACTCCCCGTGTCATCCTTCGCGAAAGCAAATGCTGAACGTCGGACGCCGGCGTTCGAATGCGTTGAAACAGTTAGTGGAGACAAAGGCAGCTAGCTTTGTGCCTACCCACTAATCGTTCCAACCAGAGCTCGATGTTCCAACGTCCCCACGCGCTCTCGTCTTCCCCTCTCCCTCAGTTTCTACCCGCATAGGGGGTGTCGGCCGTAGTCGACACCCCGTCGTGCCGGCGGACGGGCATGACCACTCAACGAGACGAACTTGCACGTTGTGCGGCTGACCTCGGAAAGTCCGTCGCGGGTTCGAGGATTGCAAATTTCAGTTTTAGTGCGCCGAGGCAATACTACCGAGGTTGCATCAGTATCGTGGCCGGCATGTGTTGCAGTGCCTCACATCAAGCGTGACACTAGCACGCGGCAACACCGAGACAGACGCATCTGCCGGTTTGATATTTGATAAGAACACCCAAAAGCAGATCCGACTGTGTGTGGCACCATCCGAGTTGCAGCGTCCACCACAGGTTTTGTTTCCGTTTTTCGTCCTCTCTATAAGGAGAATGCTGTTCTTTTGTCTCTCCTTATTTTTTTTTTCTAGAAACTCGTGATATTGAAATGTGATGGACTCGCCATCTTGGGACACCTTCGTGAAAAGTATCATTGCACTTTGTTTACTGGCTTATATACCGTATTTACTCGCACAATGAACGCACTCGCGTAATGAACGCACCCCCAAGTCGGCTCTCAAAATTTCGACTTTTTTTTTCACTCGCGTAATAAACGCACCCCCAACTCGGACGTCAAAATTTTGACCCCCTCCCCCCCACGCGCGCGAAATGAACGCACTTTTCTATCCTGGTGCAGCGAGGTCGCGAATGCATGGGCAGCGTGAGCGAACAAAACGCCTTGTAAAAGGCGTTAAAAAAATAAAAAAAGATCCAACGGAAGCAAAAAAAAACATTAAAAAGAGCTCTTTTTTTTTTTTGCACAGCGCAGTCTGGTTTTGGGTTGCGCGCCGTGCGCAAAGAGTTAAGAAAGAGAAGCGGAGAAGCCCTCGCCTAAGCGCGAAACAAAACAGCTTGCGAAAGGCGGCAAAAAAAAAAAAAGAAACAATCCACGGAACCTAGAGAAAAGAAAAACAAAACAAAGAGGAACTTTTTTTTTTTTTTTTTTGCACAGAGCAGTTTGGTCTTGGGGTCGCGCGTCACGCGCAAGAAGTTAGGAAAGAGAAGCGGTGAAGCCCTCGCCAAAGCAAAGCGAAACAGCTTGCGAAAGACAGCAAACAAACAAAAAAAAAACAATCCACGGATTTAAGAGAAAAAAAAAACATAAAGAGCTTTTTTTTTCTTTTTTTGCACAACGCAGTTTGGTTCCAGGGTCGCGCGCCGCGCGCAAGGAGATAAGAAAGAAAAGCGGAGAAGCCCTCGCCTAAGCAAAGCGCACATAAGGAAGATCCTGCCCTCGCCTCCTCCTCGCACTTTGGAAAGAGAAGCGAGGAGCCCTCGAAATGAACGCACTTTTCTATCCCGGTGCAGCGAGGTCGCGAATGCATGGGCAGGGTGGGCAAACAAAACAACTTGCGAAAGGCGGGGGAAAAAAAAACAAAAAAACACGGAAGCAAGAAAAAAAAACATTGAGAGGAGCATTTTTTTTTTGCGCATCGCAGTTTGGTTTTGGAGTCGCCGCGCCGCGCGCAAAGAGATAAGAAGTTACGTCGATTTTTCCGGGATAAAAGGTCCGTTCATTGTGCCAGTAAATAAGGACGCAAAAATTTTACCTCGCGTAATGAACGCACCCCCAACTTTGCCTCGATTTTTCGGGAAAAAAAGTGCGTTCATTCTGCGAGTAAATACGGTATATATATAATGCCGGGTGATATTTTTTGTTTGAAACAGATTTATTACAAAAAATCTGTAAAGATGCACTAATACGGTTTGTGCAGGTGAGTTTCACGGCTAGGGGACATTATGTGGGTGGCTAATCTTTGCGGTAAGTCAGCTAATTAAATAAAATTGGTTGATTAACTTTTTAAATTAGTGAAAATAGACATATGGTTTCCAACTAGAAATTTAGAGAGCGTTATCGAAAACCACTAAATCAACTCTTTTAGAACGACTTGAAGCTCGTGGGAAACTCGGAGCGCGCCAAAGTTACCACTCGTGAAGCAGGTGCAAAGGTAGCAGCGGCAGAACGCGATAATGATCTAATTATCAGCGTTCCGCCGCTGCTAGCTTTGCGCCTGCTTCATGATGTGGTAACTGTGGCGCACCCCGAGTTTCCCACGACTTCAAGTCGTTCTAAAATGAGTTGATTTAGTGGTTTTCGATAACGCCTTCTAAGTTTCTAATTGGAACCATATGTTTATTTTCACTAATTAAAAAGTTAATTAACGAATTTTAATTAATTAGACGACATATCGCCAAGATTCTCCACCCACATATTGTCCCCCTGGCCGTATAACTTACCTGCACAAACACGCATTAACGCATCTTTTACGGATTTTTTGTAATAAATCTGTTTCAAATATAAGATATCACCTGGTATATATAGTACCTCCTTTTTAATGACTGAATAGCGCTCATTAACACCCTGTAGAAGCAAAGATTGTTGGACAGTCAGTCATACTTTTTTCCACGTGCCCCAAGCTGCAGTAAGCTTGGCCACCTGACCCCCCTCTTTCCCAAAATCGTGTATAGTCAGAAAATTGGACCAGCTGCCTCAGTGTGTTTGAGGGTTTCTTTGCGGTGAAAAACGGCAAAGAAAACGAACCAATGCAGTGACCCGCCCGGGTGCCACAAGCTGCCGACTAATTGATTCTTAAGCGAACTCAGGGAAGGCGCCTCCCGAACCTGGCCGCAGCTCTTGTGGTCCCCTCAGCGACATGGATCAAGGTTTTAACTAGTACACAAAGCCTGTGTCCGACATTCTGCTCCTTTGCATCGTTATGTACATGCAACTTACCAGGAAGTTCATCATATTTAAAATGCTTCGAGCTGACAGGCATGTCCTTTAAACTTTCTTTTTCTGTTTTTAATACGAGAGAAATTAAAGCATTGTAGCATAGGGGCTTCCAGTCTACTGTCTCCACCACACTGATGTTCATTGAGAAACAGATAAAAAAATCGTTGGATTTTAGTCAATTTAATTAATTTATCATTGTGCATTATCACAGTCGACATCATGCAACTGTGAGAGCCTCCAGGCGCGAGAAGCTGAAAAGTCGCCAAGCGACTCGTTGTGGCCAGTTCGCAGCTTTTCTGCTGGGGCTGTTCGTTTCGCTGTTTTTGTGAACATAGAAGCAGACACATTCTACAATTCTCTTTTAATCGAGCATTCCATTTGGGAACAATTGGGGTGCATTTTCACTGCCTGCCGAAGGCTGTACTAGACAGGGTTTTTACTGTCTAGAGGCAGCAGTACCTGAATGTAAACTAGAGATGGGTGAAACACTCAAGTTTCGTATGACCACACGATTCCCAGATTATGAAGTCGAAACCACCATTACTGTTTTTGCACGCAAAGTGCCAGAGATCATTGTAGCAAGAAAGATAAACACATATCCAATGTTCTTAGTATGGAATGCACTTTGCATCGTTTCCTGATGCAAAATGTTAAAATGACCGTCAGTCTGATCGGCCAATTCTCTAGAAACTCATATATATTGATGCACCTCGCTCGTGGAAAATGTGTTTCATTCAGAGGGCGTTCACACTATTGAAGGAGAGGAGAAAACAATGCGAGCTTCTTGAGTCGTATTTGAGGGGGCTCGTCTTCCATCAAGACAAATCTTGGCCATCAGCAGAACATGCCAGCTTTCTGCCTACCTTACTACATGACCTGTTGAAGATGCTTCCTAGATGTGGAGCTTTTAGTGAAGTTGGTTGCATTGTTTTCTCCACATCATTGCCTGTCTTCTGTAATGGTTTTGTATACTCTGGTGTTACTAAGATAAATGAAATAAGCTTGGTGAATATTACTTTTTTCTGCAAGAAAGCAGGCTTATTTCCATTCAGTGCTTCAGGCAGGGTTGTTAGAATGCTGCCTCGATTTTCACTGTATTTGCCCGGGTGGTTGCAGGAAGCACGGCCGGGAAAACACTGTGGCTCGTGACTATGTTCTCCCAGACTACACAGTGATCAAGAGGGCTACGTGCGGCCGCTCGAAGAAACCACGGGCCGGCCTAAGGACAATGAACAGGCAATCCTCTTTCAAATCTACAACATATAAATCTCCTAGTTTTTTTCTTCGCTCTAAAATATTTAGTGTGGGGTGTTTTTTTTTCATGCATGCCGAACGCAAACTCTTGGTCTCTGGTAAGACTGTAGCATGCTCTGTGAAGAATATTTGTTTATTTCATGGGCACGAGGTTAATCAATGTCTGCACGCCTCCAGCCAATGACATATCTCTCCTATTGTACTCTTCGAGACACGGTACTTTTGCAGTGGCACCTCAACCTCGCACCCTGAGGTCACTCTTTTGCGGGGCCTTGCTCGGCCTTTGTTTATTCATACCGTATTTACTCGCAGAATGAACGCACTTTTTTTTCCGAAAAATCGAGGCAAAGTTGGGGGTGCGATCATTACGCGAGGTAAAATTGTTGCGTCCTTATTTACTGGCACAATGAACGGACCTTTTATTCCGCGAAAATCGACGTAACTTATCGCTTTGCGCGCGGCGCGGCGACTCCAAAACCAAATATGCTCCTCTCCATGTTTTTTTTTCTTGCTTCCGTGTTTTTTTTTTCTGCCTGTCGCAAGTTGTTTTGTTTGCCCACGCTGCCCATGCATTCGCTGACCTCGCTGCACCAGGATAGAAAAGTGTGTTCATTTCCGAGGGCTTCTCGCTTCTCTTTCCAAAGTGCGAGGAGGAGGCGAGGGCAGGATCTTCATTATGTGCGCTTTGCTAGGGGAGGTGTCATAGGTTCGTGGGAATGTCGTGTCATAAATAATGAGAACGAGACCGTTGAGAATTGTTTAAACAAAGGAGATATAACGAAAAATATTTACAGCAACGGTATTAGCGAAGGTTCTACAAAAGCGTTTTAGAACAGCGACATCAATAGACGTTACACACGCGGCTTCCACAGTTCTTAATTGCAATAGAGAAATGTTCGTCATACGTTGGGTCTTTGAGTCCTCTGTCGTTGCGACGGTGGGGATGGCTGAGCGGGCGGAGTCTTGGGTTCCGGGTCTTCGGAAGCCGGGACGAACCCAGCGAGGGCGGTGGGCAGGCTGACGAGTCGCCGAGTTCCCGGCCTTATGGAACCAGGACGCACTCAGCGGGAGCGTAGCCAGGCAAGCGCATTCTTGAGTTCCCGGCCTAGTCGAACCGGGACGCACTCAGCGGCAACGGTGGCCAGGCAAGCGCATTCTTGCGTTCCCGGCCTAGTCGAACCAGGACGCACTCCGCCGTCAGCCAGCTCCTCGGAACGCTCGTCTTCTTCTCTCCTCCTTTCGTTCTTTTTCCGCTCGCGCTCCCTCTCCGGCCGTCGACGGTATGTCTCGTGGCACGCGCAGCCACGTCATGGCGAAAACATCTGTACTCCGGTGATGGTTCACGGCCGCGCACATCACAAGAGTCCCTTATTTCCAGTTTTCTTTTGATAAAAAAAAAACTAAGCAACGTGCGCGGACTTCCCGCGTAGAGAAATGCATTCAATACAATAACTAAAAAAACTCAAAAAGTTCTTAAGAGAAAGACAGAAAGGAAAGCACACAATTGACAGAAAACACAAAGTTGCTCACACGATACTTTCACAGCAAACGGCTAATGTAGTCTGCCTCCACATTTTCCGAAATCCCGATACGTTCAACACGCGAGCAATGTTCTCGCAAGGCAGGGCTCCACCGTCCTTCCCAGCGTGACATCCTCATTTCAAGATGTCAATAATTGTGCTCAAGTTACTCGTCGCAGACCTTTCACTTGACGCGAAACCTGCTCTCAATTCTTCACACCTCTAAGACACGATAGGTAGATAAACCAAATATGCACAAAATGCGGTCCAAAACACAAGCAAAATAGGTTAATTCGTTCTTACTTCCCACGTCAAAAAATGCGTGGTAGCGACCAGTGATGGGCCGAACTTTTGCCGAATCGAAAGTTCGGCGCCGAATCTCGGGATTCGGCAGAGCCGAACTTTTGCCGAATTTTCCTAGAGATTCGGCAAAGATTCGGCAAAAATACATTGTTACCAGACTTAACGTTGAAATTTAGTTTTTTCTGGCGAAAAAAGGTTTTCTGTTGTTTTTCTTAACTTAAATGCAACATGTAATGCATATTTACACAGTTATATTACTAAGTAAGGTGATATTCTACAAGATAATTGTATCAGTGCGTTTTTGTGTGTTTACTGGCAATTTTAGAGTGACTTCTAGCAGAAGTGGCGTGACAACGAGGTTGGGTAGTAGCGGTGGCAGTCACGAATCACGCTACGAGAGTTTCGGTTTTGAGCAACGGTTTTGAGGCATCATCAGCACAAGCCTGCATGTGTGTGTACAATGTTAAAATGAGGGCAATAACGCTGGGTCCTGACTCACCGTTCTGTACGCAAAACCCGAATGCAACGGTTGCTGAGCCTTTACCAGAAAAGATAATATTATTATTGTAAATATGCATGTTTTTCGATTTGAGTGACTTGACGTCAGCTTTTCATGAAAGTGTGCGTCCCATATTAGCAACGGTTCGTTTTTAACCTTTAAAATGGCAGTTTCTGGTGTTAGGATTCACACGAACGTTTAGGAAGATAGGATGTGCAACGTCGAGCATTATAGTTCCGTGTTTAGTTTTATGCAGATACAGAAAAATCGCGAAATAACGCTAGTTGAAAAAACAATCTATAATTCAATCAATCTTTATTTGTACAAAATAGTAGAACACGGGAAGCGTGCGCGGCTGGCAGAAAGGTTTCAAACCCGTACGCTGAGGCGCCTGCCAGCCAACTTTCCGTGAGTTAATGAATAGACGCAAAACACAACAGTTTGACGTTTTAGACGCGGAGGAACAAATAATACAGGAAGGACAAAATATGGCCATTGGACTCGCAAATTAAGGGCGGCCCACACAGTCGCGCAGAGTGCGCAGCACAGCGGCACACACTACTTCTGAGCCGAAAACAGAATTGTTATGATTGCGAGAGTGCATTGTCAGCCGTGGCCGGGTGCTGACGTTTCGTTATTTAATAATGCGACGTTGATTTGAGAAAAAAAATGAAATAACGTTTATTATTTCTGTGGTTAACTTCTGATTACATGGTGAGGTCCTTTTGCGTGCCGTTCGTGGCGTGCCTCCGATCGTTCTGTTCGGAGCGGTTTCTTGTTCCCAGGCAGGCGCTATCGGCAAAGTTCAGTTCTCGCTCTCGCGAAACGTAAACAAGCTGGGCCCGCAACCCCGTGCCATAGCCCGTGCGGCTCGCAGCGCGCGCTCGCGAAATGTCACGCATTGAGGATCCATTACAGATCCCGCCGAGGCAAGACAAACAAGTAGACAAACGAGCTGGGCCAAGCTAACAGCTTTAAAGTAATTGTCGGCCAATGTTTCAACTACCTCGTTGCATCACTGGAAATGTCAAATTAAAATCACGTCATCCAGAATGGACCACATCATTTGTTATTTGCGCAGTGGACTGCGTAAATTACTGGTCGATTTTCTATCCTTGAGGCACAAAATATTAAAGAGAACCACACTCGCTCACAAACAAAGTTACCGTGTTGCCTACTCACTCCACACCTCGCCGTAACCACTGATTGTACACAACGAGCTTGAGTTGGTTGAATTACGCTGCACCACCGTGCACTGCACGATAGTAACCGCACGACTGTACGGCGTCCATTTGCAATTCACGGCCCCTTTGGTCCCGTCGTGTTCTCGCGCGTGCGCAGACATTTGCCGAATTTTTGCCGAATCTTTGCCGAACTTTCCTTCAAAAGTTCGGCATTTGCCGAACTTTGCCGAATCAGAAGTTCGGCAGATTCGGTCCATCACTAGTAGCGACCATCCTGCCGCTGTAAGGTCGTTTCCCTCACAGATGGCTGACCAACTCCTCGGTCTGCGGCGGGGACTTTTCCTCGCAAATTTCTCTCTTCTCCAAGGAATGCTTGGAATTAGCGCTTCTCTTTGCGAACGAATTGCGCTCTTCTTTCTTTCCGTCTCTTTTAGGACCGCTTCCAACGCTTTCTGCCGAAGAGCTTTCGCTGCTCAACTCCTGGTCGCGTCCGGCGCACGCCCTCGAAGGTGACGCCGACATCGATCTAAGCCTCGGCTTGCGCCCAGAACCCGGTGCGTTCCTGGGCTCCTGCTCTAAGTCGAACCCCTCTGGATCACTCCTGGACCTTCCCCGCGTCTGCGCAAGTACCTCCCGTAGAAGCGTCGATATGGCCTCCGCTGGACTCGGGTGTCTTCGTGTTCGTCCTTCTCTTCAAGCTGGAATTGGGGTCTCATGTCTTCGGTGGGTAGCGAGCTTCTGGTCATACCCCTGGAACGTCGGTAGTAGCGGCGTAGAAAGGGTCTCCTAGGCTGCAGCCATCGCTGCGGTGGCTGTTGCGGCTGCGGCGAGTCCGGCACGAGCACAACGTCATGAACGTCGTCCGAGTCCTGCACACCACGGCGCGGGTTGGGCATTGGTCGGCGTTGACCCTGTCTCGGGAACCAGCGACCTCTAGAGTATCTGCTGTCCGCGGCGTAAGGAGTACCCGGCACAGGTTCGCCGTCGGGACTTGTCACATTGGCGGCCTCGCGGCCCTTCTCGCCTACGACGACGTCAAACTCGACGGTCTCACCCTCGTAAAGGCTGCGCATGAACTTCTGCGGGTTTCTCCGCGTGATCGCGGTCTGGTGGACGAAGATGTCTTCCCTCGTGTCGTTGCGGTTGATGAAGCCGTAGCCGTCCTTTACGTTGAACCACTGGACGGTGCCCAGCACCCGCTCGGCGAGCACGGGTTTCTTCGTTGTCACCTGGATGGAGCCAATGTCGACGATGGGCGCTTTTCGGCTTTGCCCAGTAAAGCTTGCTCCGGCCAGGATCGAAGTGATTGCGTTATGTTTCGGTTTTTCGTCATTCATGGTTCCGCTTGCAGGATGATCAGGAACCTGCAACAATCTCTTCCACTCCGAGTCAGGAGAAGAGACTTCGCGTGAGCCGGGAACATTTCCGATTATAACATCGTAAAGAGGATCCTCCAGGCACTTTACAATCGTGGTTCCGGCAAAATAAGGGGAGGCGATGTCAACTTCCGCTTCCCGAACCTTGATGCTGCGGCCATCCACCAACTTTAGTGTGGCGGTAGTCCCCGTAAATGCCACCTCTGGGACAAGTGAGCGACGTACCACTAAGGTGTTGCTTCCTGTGTCTCGTAATACCGAAACAGTCTGGCCGAACAGTGCCCCTTCCAAGACGGGCATGTCATAATGTGCCGTCGACCTTTCTTGAACCACGTTGGGATCCTTGTTCCCTTCATCTTGTTTCTCCAGTTCATGTTCAGAAGCCTGCCGCGACTTGTTCCTCATGTCTTGATGAGATATACAACAGGAAGACACATTCTGGCCGCCGTCTTTCCATCTGCACGATTTCAAGTCGTGCCCCTTGCGACGACAGTGCACGCAGAAGAGTTCCTGTGATGTCGAGCGGCAGTCTGATGCTTTATGCCCCGTCTTATTACAAACGAAACATTTAATCTGAGGTTTGTTGAGGAAATTGCCATCCTTCGGTTTCGTGTCCCCCGACTCGTACGTTCCCCGGAACACAAGTAGGTTTCTCTCTCGCTGTGCTTCGAGAAAGCCGTCCGCCACTTCTGCCATCTCGCTGAGCGTCTTGCACTTCCTCTCTCGGAGAAACAGAGCTAGCCGGCTATGGCAGTTGTTGAGGAACTGTTCTGCGACAACAATGTCTCGTACACTCTCGAAGTTTGTGGCCGTTTCGGACATTTCTATCCAGCGATCAAAAAAACTGGAGAGTCGCGCGGCGTACTGCTTTCCAGTTTCACCGTCTACGGGTTTGCTCTCGCGAAACTTTTCACGGTAGCCTTCCGCTGTGAAGCGAAAGCGTTGGAGTAGCGCGAGCTTGGCCTGATCATATTTCATTGAATCCTCCGGGGATAATCGTCCGAAAACTTTCAGTGCCTCCCCGCCTAGACACATACTCAAAGCAGTGGCCCATTTTTCCTTTGGCCAGCTGTGCGCCACGGCGATGTGTTCGAACCGTTTGAGGTACGCGTCCAGATCATCGCGTTTGTCGTCAAATGCTGGGATTAGCTTATGCGGGTTTATCATGAACGACGGTTCTGATCCGGTACCGTTGTCACCCGCGGCGGCGGATGCTGTTGGGATTGCAGCCTCTGCCAAGCGAAGCTTTAGCCGGAGAGTTTCCTGCTCAAGAGAAGCCAGCGCTCGTTCGGCGTCTAGTCTTTCTTTTGTCGCTTCTCTTTCCGCTATCTTCGCGTCCCGTTCACGCGCTCGTTCCGCCTCTACCCATTTGCGTAAGTCATCTCCTGCGAGACCCAGCGCTTGGCCCAGAGATATGATTTCCCTCGTCTCCATTTCTGCTGTTATGCACCACCAGATTCAAACGGTCTCGTCCTGTCGCGGACGCCAATTTGTCATAGGTTCGTGGGAATGTCGTGTCATAAATAATGAGAACGAGACCGTTGGAATTGTTTAAACAAAGGAGATATAACGAAAAATATTTACAGCAACGGTATTAGCGAAGGTTCTACAAAAGCGTTTTAGAACAGCGACATCAATAGACGTTACACACGCGGCTTCCACAGTTCTTAATTGCAATAGAGAAATGTTCGTCATACGTTGGGTATTTGAGTCCTCTGTCGTTGCGACGGTGGGGATGGCTGAGCGGGCGGAGTCTTGGGTCCCGGGTCTTCGGAAGCCGGGACGAACCCAGCGAGGGCGGTGGGCAGGCTGACGAGTCGCCGAGTTCCCGGCCTTATGGAACCAGGACGCACTCAGCGGGAGCGTAGCCAGGCAAGCGCATTCTTGAGTTCCCGGCCTAGTCGAACCGGGACGCACTCAGCGGCAACGGTGGCCAGGGAAGCGCATTCTTGCGTTCCCGGCCTAGTCGAACCAGGACGCACTCCGCCGTCAGCCAGCTCCTCGGAACGCTCGTCTTCTTCTCTCCTCCTTTCGTTCTTTTTCCGCTCGCGCTCCCTCTCCGGCCGTCGACGGTATGTCTCGTGGCACGCGCAGCCACGTCATGGCGAAAACATCTGTACTCCGGTGATGGTTCACGGCCGCGCACATCACACGGAGGGCTTCTCCGCTTTTCTTTCTTATCTCCTTGCACGCGACGCGCGACCCTGGAACCAAACTGCATTGTGCAAGAAAAAAAGAAAAAAAAACTCTTCTTTATGGTTTTTCTTTTCTCTTAAATCCGTGGATTTTTTTTTTTTTTGTTTGCCGTTTTTTGCAAGCTGTTTCGCTTTGCTTTGGCGAGGGCAACCGCTTCTCTTTCCTATCTTCTTGCGCGCGACCCTAAAACCAAATTGCGCCGTGCAAAAAAAAAAAAAGTTCCTCTTTGTTTTTTTTTGTTTTTGTCTCTAAGTTCCGTGGATTGTTTTTTTGCCGCCTTTCGCAAGCTGTTTTGTTTCGCTTTGCTTAGGCGAGGGCTTCTCCGCTTCTCTTTCTTAACTCCTTGCGCACGGTGCGCGACCCAAAATAGACTGGGCTGTGCAAAAAAAAAAAAGAGCTCTTTTAATGCTTTTTTTGCTTCCGTTGGATCTTTTTTTATTTTTTTAACGCCTTTTACAAGGCGTTTTGTTCGCTCACGCTGCCCATGCATTCGCGACCTCGCTGCACCAGGATAGAAAAGTGCGTTCATTTCGCGCGTGTTGGGGGAGGGGTCAAAATTTTGACCTCCGAGTTGGGGGTGCGTTTATTACGCGAGTGAAAAAAAAGTCGAAATTTTGAGAGCCGACTTGGGGGTGCGTCCATTACGCGAGTGCGTTCATTATGCGAGTAAATACGGTAACTGTAAATTCCTCAATTTCACGGTCTTCGAATGCTGAGTTCACGAGTAACTTTTAGATCTCGGGTACGCCCTGAAGCACAAGTTGAACTACATAAATTTACCATCCTGTAACAACGAAGGAGCATGCTGAGACGGAACTCGCCTTAACAAACAAAAAATTATATGTCATCAGAAAGTTATGTCGTGAGATAAAACATTGTTTTCATCGCTTCTTCCTACATGTTGCCACTTCCAAAAAATAATTACAGCCCAGTTGGGAGGGGTCGAGAGCGAACTGAAACTGAGACCACAGGAACGTGCTCGTGGCACCCCAAGAGTTAACTTTTTGCAGTGTCAATTTGAGAGGCTGCTGTCGTTGTGTTTTGGCGTCCTCGCGCTACGCGGCAGTTTGCGATTCGGAGCAGTATGCCATTTATTCGTCACCACGGGTCAATGTATTTACATCGTTACTTTTTAGTGCGCCGCTCTGCGGCGCCCGTTTCCAGCTTAAACAGCTCGCGCCCGTCGCCATCGGCGTAATTGCGCGGTGCATTATGGGACGCATGACGTCATCAGTGACGATGACGATGACAATGACGTCATCAGTGACGTCACTGATGACGTCATCAGCGACAATGCCGATGCCAATGATGTCATCAGTGATGATGATGTGACACGTGACGTCACTGATGACGTCATCGTCACGTGACCTCACAGGGGTGATGTGACCCCGTGAGGTCATGTGACCTCAGTGACGTCACGTGACCCCCGTGAGGTCACGTGACCCTCGTGAGGAGACGGTGATGCCGCTCAGAGGGAGGAGTAGCAGACAGGATGAGGAGGAGGAAGGAGGGGTATACCCTCCCCTCAGTACCCTTCCCTCCTCCTCCTCAAGAGTTGCGCTCTAATTCGGCATTACAGGGAGTTGTAAACAGCTTTCATTTTTACAACCATCTCAAATTGTAAAACTTGCAAAAAACAAGCCCTTTATAGTAATTCTTCACTGACTTACAAGCAACCACTGTTGAGGCGACCGAAAAAGCGAGCCAACATTTCTCGCGCGTTTTGACCGACACACGCTGGCCCCATGAAACGAGGGCTGATGTGCGTGCAGATGATCCCGCCTGAACAACGAGCGCTTCATGGTCCCGGAGCTGCTGTTCCACCCGTCGGACATCGGCATCGACGAGATGGGCATCCCCGAAGCGGTGCAGCACGTGGTGTCTGGACTGCCCAAGGGTGAGCTGCTGCCACCTGCGGGGCTCCCATCAACATTTTAAATGAATCAATGATTTTGCTTAATGTGGTATAATTGGGGATTTCATGTTTTCGGTACTATATTCCGATAAACCTCTCAGCCGTCTTATCTACAGTGGGGGAAAACGGAAAGACCCCCAATTAGTGCTCACCTTGAATAAGAAAAACCCGAGCTTCACAGAAAGAAATCTGTCTGTGATGCTGCTTCTCTCTTCAGAAAACAGAATCATTAACTCGTTTCCTTTTTCCAGTGGTACCGGATTCCATATTTTCCGAGTATTTGTGTCGCGTGCACGTTCTCCGGAGGTTGAAGAATCTCACGGTCGTGTCCAGTTTTCTTTAAAGCGTAAACTCCGGTAAAAGCCAATTTTTTTTTGTGTGGCATTGAAAAACACAAAGTTTGCGAGAAAAAAAATAAAACTGGAAGAAACAACCCCGAATTCAACAGAAAATAAAACCCCAAAACACAGAACCTTAGCTATAATTAAAGTTGTGTGTTTCCAAGTTTATATTTTGTATATTTCAATTTTTTTTTTAATTTAGGTTGTATAAATTTTGGTTTTTGAAAATTTTGAGTTTAATTTTGCTTTCGTTTGCAATTGTTCACAATTCAGAACAAAACAAAAAATCAGCAGAACCCATCCTTTGGGAATGATTATCTACGTTAATGCGAATAGCATCAAACGGTGCGGAGTTATGCGCGTTCGTCAGGTGGCCGGCACACTCTAGATACGCCAGCCCACTCTTGAGGCGATTCTAAATTTGTTGACACTTTCACAGCCCTGCGCACGATCTCCGCAGCCCAGCACGTGCGTTTGTGTCACTTAGGAAGGCGAGCAAAGCACGCGCCATACGCACAAACACTCAAAATGGTACCGACCAGACTTTCTGGCGTCTCAGCTAGTCTCAACCAGCGGTACTCTAAACGGTTGTTTATATCTTTACCATAGGAGCGCGCTTTACAGCGCTGTCACAGCTTCCGGTGCGCGCGCGTTCCATGCACGAGGGCTCATTCCGCTCTCGTGAGGCTGAGCACGGCCGCTACATCACCCTCTCCCGAGCGCGGGAGAGGGTGAGCTAGCGGCCGTGCTCAACCTCAGAGAGCGGGATGAGCCCTCGTACATGGATACACGCGCTGCACGTAGCTGTGACAGCGCTGAAAGCGCGTCCTATGGTAAAGTTATAAACAACCGTTTAGAGTGCGTTGAATGACTGCCTTCATAGCTCTGTGGTTAGCGCGTCTGCCTGCTGATCAAAGGGTCAACGGTTCGAATCCCAGCCGGCGCCGGTCTTTTTTATTTATTTATCGACCCGCGGCGTAAGAGGTTAGATAGCCAGATAAATAGATAGATACATAGACGAAAAGTGCGTAAAGTATCCAAAGAATGCTATTCGCATTAAAACTATGGTTGCATCGAACGAAAATAGCAGCCGCTACGCGATATATCGAACTGCCAAGAGCGCAGTTTTGCTCTGCAAGCTGGCTTTCCGCCAATGCGATCGGCCGCACCGGGAGAAAGCCAGCTTGCAAAGCACGCTGGCCTTTTTTTTTTTTTCAGGCGGCCGCGTCGATTGTTTAGAAGGAAAGAAAATATATCTTTAGCGGAGAGAGTGGAGAGAGAGGTGCTCCGTGCTCCCTCTCCCCGCTCCGTCCGCAAAAGAGAATTTTATTTTTTCTTCCAAATTTACGCAACCGCCCAGAGAAAAAAAAAAAGCCAGCTTGCTTTGCTAGTTGGCTTCCCCCAACGCAGCCACATGTTTTAAGGGAAAGCCAACTTGCAGAGCAAAACGGCGCTCTGCAGAGAAAGGTGCTCCCGTTGGACGTGCTCCGTGTTCTCGGCATAGTTCGGCGCTAATGCGCGAATATAGAAGGCAGCGCCCTCAGCATTTTGGAGTCCGTCGATAGCGTAGAAAAATATCGTTATCGCGGATGCAATGAAGAAAAGCAGCAGAAGATGCAAGACTACTTCATTGTGTAATATTTCAGCAGAAAGTGTATTTTTGAGAGTCAAATTCATTAAAACTTTTATATTGCATCACCCGCTATATTGAACTGGCAGACGTTTTTTTGTTAGTTCGATATAAACGGGTTTCACTAACTCTGGCTTGGATTTACGGCCAGGTGGCGCAAGCTTCCAACCGTTTCGACCATTTCGTGCTACCGAACTCAATACACTTGAAATTAACAATTACAGTATATCTAATACCAAATAAGGGCAAATATAAAACTATAGTTCAAACATATCTTGTGGTATTTTTTGCTTGTACTATTCGAACTATTCGATTCAAAATTATTCAACAAAAATCACTATTCGCTTCGAATTCGATTCGGACCCAAAATCCTCTATTGGCCCATGGCTAAACTTTTGTATTGGCGCGGGTTTCTGGAACATTCGGACTAGAATGTTCGGCGCGTAGAATATTCGTAACTCGATAAGACGAGAAAGTTCTCGAATTTGCGAGAACGACAAGTAGAAAAAATAAATAAAAGAATATTCCGCTCCCTGGAATCAATCCCAGATCCTCTGGGTCATAATCAACCACGGTAACCATTCGGCCACATATGCGCTCACTCTGCGACGCGCGTGGCAGTATGAACGATGCGCAAAAGTTCCTTTTTTCTTGAGTTGAAAACGAGTATAGCTTCCTATTTCCGCGGACAACTGCGGGCATCGAGTCACGCTCAGTTCACTGTACTTAATCCGCAGGTGACCGTCAGAGGCGGGTTACACTTAGTTCAGCTTACTTAGTACACAAACGACCGTTGGTACCAGTTCCAACTTAGTCTGTCATACTCACTCCGCAGACGACCATCGGCGGTGAATTGTTCTACAGTTTGACGTAAAATGTGGCTGCAGCCGACGCTGCGACTTCGACGGAGCCAATCGAGCAGTGGCAAAAGTGCATCGTCGCGGCGCTCGTTTTCTTTGTGGGTTTGCTATCGCCGACTATGCCAGCGACGCGAGAAAAAGAGTGCAGGATCACAACGTCTCTATCGTGCGTGACTTGTTCAATCGGTGATAGCAGACGTACAAAGACGATCAGTGCCGCAACGATACACTTTTGGCACCACTTCATTAAGCTCCGCCAGGTCCTAGCGTCGGCTGCGGTCAAACTTAAAGTGAAACTGAGTATACCCGGTAATATCCCAAGATGCCCCACCCCCGAAAGATAACCCAGCCCCTATTTTTAATATGATTTGTTATTTTTTCAAGAACACCGAAAGATAGCCCATTTTTAGTAATTGCAGGGTTCTGGCCATAGGTGACCTCGGCAGAAATTGTGTTAGTTAGCCACAGCGAGAGATAAGCGAACACCGCTGACCGGGAAGGAGAGTCGTTTTGGTTTATCGCCCTCCTCGCGATTGCAAGTTTCGCAAATTACGAAATCAAAAACTAGCATTTTTTTAACTTCTTTTGACCGTGTACAGCGAAAGTAAGCCCACTCCCTATTTTTATCCAATTTGCATTTGATTGTAGGTGGGCTATCTCTCAGGATATTACGGTAGTCCGCAGGTGACCGTCAGCGTGTGCAGCTGGTTTCCGTCAAAGCGTAGGCGCCCACGTGGACACGCTACATTGCAGGGTGAATCATAACGTACCGAGGGATGGACGCAGCGGGTGTAGGACGTTGGAACTTGAGGCAGAAGTCAATTGCTAGTGTTAAGCACACGATAAACCTCCTCCCCTCGCAATTACTTCCACGAGGGGGTTCTAGCGATCCGAGAGTGCTACGAATTTAATGCCTGCCACGTACCCACCGGAGAAGCAGAACATGCGAAAAGCTTCTCGTTAAAACGTGCTCGTGACACACCGCTCTTGAAGAAATTTAAACTTGCCTCGACCATTCTGACAAACCAGAGATCGCGAGAGTTTGTTGTGCGTGCAGCGCATCCGAAGCCTTTGAATCTCCTCGCAACCGAGCGTAGTCAATCGTAGTGCGCACGTAATGCACGCACCACACGTTCTGCTGCTTGTCGGGTTTTTCCGAAAGGAAAAATTGAGAGTTCTGAGATCGCCCACCGGAACGAACCAGCAGTGTGGCTGGCCGTGAACTATTAGGCCTAGAAGTCTACAGTCCTTGTAAACAATAGTAGTGAACACAATAGAGTGTGTTTGGTTTATAGCTACGCATCAATGGGTGACTTCGACCTGCTAAAGTCTGTAAAACACTGCCTAGGGTCAGGGAGGGTCAAGGAAGTTTAGGAGCTGAGGCAACCCCAGAGAATACCCTGAGAAACCCCTGGGTTCCTAAGAACCATGCTGTACAGAATAAAGATGGCTCGGGGGGAGGGGGGGTTGTATTCTTTATAATTTAACTTTTATTTTTACCTTTGCATCAAACAGAGACGGTGCTTTGCAGTATTTCTCATTGTTCTGTGTGGGTGGGTAAGTTGACTGGAAGGCCCCTGGCTTAACCTTCCAGCTTGCCTTCCAACTTGACTGTTGTGTCCCACCCCTTGCAGATGTGGGGCCCCATATGCTGAAGAATGTGCTGCTCACTGGAGGCAATGCCTGCTTCCCGGACTTTGGAGAGAGAGTGTAAGTAGAGTCCGACCACTGACAACAGATTTATTGGCTTATTAGCCAGTCTCTTTCTCAACTGTCTCTTCATTCACTCTACTTTTACACAAACATTAACGGGGGATAACTGTAGACCCTTTCCAGATTTAAATGCCATCTATTGGCTTAAATGAGTCGTACCTTTGTCGTACTAAGGGCAGTAAAAATATAGTATTTTGTTAGGTACTGTCTTTTTCTTGTAATGGCTGATGGGAACGTGTTCTTTGCCATACAATTTTTTCCTCAATTGGCATCTGTTTTGATGGTGACAAAATAATTACACGTCTGTACGAAGCATTGGTTCCCAGCGAAGCCTCGATAAAATTCACTGCATCGAGGGCTTGTGCGCCAACCGTATGCCAACTGGTTGATGGGACCGGAGTCCAAATTCAATGCTGGCGCGGTGCTCGTATTTGATTTGTGCGTCACATTGTGCTGACGTCTTAAATTTTCAGGCTTCCTGTTGTCCTCTTTGGTGCATGTCTTCGGCTATCTTCCTTCATGAGCAGCCAGGAGTCCGTCATTAGGGTGTCAAAGGTTCTAAACACCTAGATGATGATAGTTGCCAAAGTGGTCAGATTGGAGCACAAAGTAACTATGCTCTGTTTTCAACTCGAGAAAAATAAAGTTTTGCACCATGTTCATAAGCTGTATGGAGACAGTGGGTTCTCATCAATTCAAACTCCAGCAAACCACGAATTTTGTTTGAATTATCAGAAGTTTGAATTATCAAAAATTATTCGGCACATGATGCGAGATAAAATTGCCGATTTGCCGTACGTATGGCTACACATACAAAGCAGATATTTGATGATTTCCTCTTCATAGGCCTACTGACCATAAGCAGGTACTATGCCACACATAGAAACATTTGTGAAATGTAAGGCATAAGTTCATTTATTCATAAAAGGGTTGTTTATAGTGGGCGGTTTAGACAGCACATGACAACTCAAAACAAAATCAAGTGTGTTCAGCAGGCCAAGAAATTGTCTAATGTGAACTATTAAGCTGGAGGACCCATGAGCAGTAAAAACGGGCACCGCGCGGCAGTTTTACAGCAATCCTTGCGCAGACACTGTGACGTAGACCTATGCCATGCCGCTCACTGCCGCAGTGTCCGGCGCAAACTTGCTGCGAAATCTCCACGTGGTGCCCGTTTTCATAGCCTTGCTAAAGTGTTTGCCCTTGCTGAGCTCCGTTAAGTGCACTTCTCATACACCGTGACGCACCGTGGAAGAGCCAACACCCGCAGAAGCAAGCTTTGTGGGTGCTGCTGCCTTTCTGCAGTGCACCGGTGCGCGGAAAAAAGAGCATTCAACTGCCGCGAGAATGAAAGGTATAAATTACATGAAAATGGCATTTTAATTAAGCGTCCCATGAATACACTAAAACATGCGGACAACCAAAATTTTGGAATTTGTTTCGAATTAACCAAAGCAGCTGATTGAGTTGGAATTAATGTGAGCCCTACTGTAGTTCTTCAAGATTTCATTGTAGGAGGAAGAGGCGATGCTTTTGGCGTTTGAAGCATGTATGTCTCGATGAAATAACATCTAGTGTCTAATCTTTTAAGTGCTCCTACGT
>JAZHYW010055738.1:0-16557 GCA_037355805.1 Ixodes ricinus | reverse complement strand
ACTTCGTTCCAGTTACGTATTGCTGTTGGCTGATTATGACATGTCACGAATGACTGACGATAAGGCATGAGAAAACGGAATGAACTAAATATTTAATAGGGGCTAACTTCTGCCAGAAAAGAAAAAGAACACGCGTCGAGAAAGCAGCAGCGAGCGTCGATGGCGGCAGCAGCAGGCGACGCTACGTTGGCGTAACAGCTGGCTATCGCCAGAAAGAATCAGTGAATGAATCGGCAGTATAGCGCTCGGCTCTTTATGTAATATGCTCGTCATCTCGAATATTCAACCTAGAATGTTCGGGAAAGATCTAGGGCGAGACTGACTAAGCAAGATCATTCTGGCCTCCGAATCTTCTAGATGAACGCAGGAGCGTATATTCTCGATCATGCACGCGACATTACTCCGCCCTTTAAAAGCGCATCGCACTCCCCTTCTAAAAGCGCATGCAACGCACACACAAAAAAATAATGGTAAGCTGAAAATGTCTTCTGGAAAATGGAAAGTCCTCAGTGCTACTGAATGTAGAACAGCTAGAATCCAACGACGTGACCCACATCGGGTCGTGGTCGGCGTCGTGATGATGTTAGCGTTCCGTCGAGCACCACTTCGTAGTTAGCTCCCAGAGGCGACGAAGTACGTTGTACGGTCGGACGTACTGTTTCAACAGTTTTTCGCTGGGGCCGCGGCGATGAATGGGTGTGCACACCCTACACCCTGTCTCAGGGCTGGAAGTGAACGTCCCGACGACGAAGGTTGTAGCGGCCAGCGTTGACACGCTGCTGGTCTTGAATCCGGAGTCGGGCGAGTTGGCGGACTTCTTCGGCCCGTTCAGCAGCCACCAGGGCGTGGTCGCTCCAATCGTCGGCTGGCTCGTGAGGCACCATCGCGTCCAGCATGGTCGTTACTTCCCGACCGCGTACCAGCTGGAAAGGGGGAAGGGGGGCTGAGGTGACTGGGATGTCCATGACTTGGGGTGCAAAGATGGTGAGGGAGGTCAAAATGCATGTGTTTATTATAGGGTCGGCTGGACTTGGGGGGGGGGGAGGGCTAAAGCCCCATAAGCCGTCCCCCTGGCTACGCTTTGACACCAGTGGTTTCTTGAACTGCAGTGTTTTAGGCAAACGTGACGTAGGGTACACTCTAAGAAAAATGGAGGGAAAAAGTAGCAACGGCGCGGTCTTCCTCCCTTCTACTGACGCGCCCCCAAGCGGACACGAGAAGAAGGGAGGAACGAGACGTTTTCCTCCTTCTCCAGGCAGACGGGAGAAAGCTTTCGCCCTCCCGACGCATCTTCTTTCGGTTTCGTTTTTCGAGCAGGTCGCGCACGTTGTTTAATAAATGCTGTTGAGTTGATTGAGCTTCAGCGGCAGCGAAGGCCGCCTGTAATTCCGTCTTCTAGTCCAAACGTGCGGAACATTTCGGTTGCATTGACGTTTTTATCATTAATATTTTATCAAACGAGCAAACGAAGCCGCTAGAAACAGCGAAGTTCAGGAGCAGTGCCAGCAGCGCCACGTACACTGGGTAAGATGACCGTAAACCACGCGGAACTGTTTCGACGTTATGGAAATCGCAGGAACTGCGTCCAAGACAGGCAGGTTTTGCTGCCGGCTGCCTGGGTGCCTTCCGTGCTGAGTTCGGTTCTGTTTTCCGATGCCGAGTGCAACCGGCGTTCAACGTGCTTCTGTATTTGTGCGTGTCAGCAACATAGCAGCAACATCGTGATGGCAGTGTTGTGGGTTGTGAACAGAAGACTGGAATTATCGCCGATATGACCGTGTGTTCGCGTATCAGCAGTGTAACAACAAGATGAGGTGACGTAAACTGTCGGGCATTGATGCTGCTGGTCGGGCCGTGATCGGAGGGGGCGGGGTGCCGCAGGTTGACATTCCGCTCTACATTAAAACGTTTAATACCACTTGAGGGATTAGGTGCAATCGATCAACGTGCGGATAGTCATGTTGGAACGCTGGTCTGAACAGTAAGCTCCTAACATACAGTGGCCAATGTGACTGTCGGTTGTCTTGTCCCCGAGAGCGATTGCTCTCTGAGGAAAGGACTGAACAGTACGAAATCATGACGGAAAGAACGTATATTTACATGTTGGAATTTTAGCATTGAAAAAGAATAGTAGGTAAAATCGAAAAAAAAAAGCTACCCATTATTTTGCTGATTAAATATACTACGGTTCCTGGAGAAACTGCCCTCCAAGTGGCGCGCTGGGATGACCGCTAGAATTTTTCGTGCTCGCCACGGAGTAGCTCCGTACACTTAACACCTGCCGCAAGTCGCGGCTTTGAATGCATTCAAGTTGATCGAAAAGCGATTTCTCAGCCTGTGAAGCATCACTTCCAGCTGAGTGAATATCCGCTCTACAGAGATTAATTCAAGACAGCAATTGCAACCGTGCGCGAACAGCACAAATAGAAAAACAAACACTACATTAGAAATACAGGCTACGACTTGCCGTGCGGCGAAACAAACTCATGGCTTCGAACCGCATTGGAGCGGCTTGATTTATTGGCTTTCAAATAATTACGGCATGATTGAGCGTTTGCTTTTCAATAAGAGATTCATCCCCTGAGCCATTAAAAATACTCTCAGATGTATGACATTGCTGGAAAAAAATCAACGTGCTGGGTATATTTTTATTGCTTATTCAGTCACCGAGAAATTCTGTACGTTCAAAACGACCAGTATAAAAGACGGAAACGCGGAGCTCGGGTGTAGTGTGCGGGTCAGTGTGCCGTTGTATTGATGTTTGTATGTGCAATGTATGTGTATGCTCTCAATGTATGTTCACCTGATGCTTGTAGTATGCGTGATGTGTGTATAGTGGAGGTTCCCGAAGGTCCCGCAGCGGAATGGTAGCCTGAGGAAATAAAAATATTTTTTGTAGAACATGAATTGGGCAGTACCTAGCGCCACCTAGCCTAGCTACTTGCAATTACTCTGCTTGACCCTGCCATCTGGTGGCAAGCGATTTAACCTTCTTTCACGCTACGCGATAAACGGCAGCGGCTTCGAGTTTGTTCTTTTGAGAGCGGCTTTTGGTTTCGCGGATTGGTTTGCCATTCCTCCGTGATATGCGGTTGACGAGGGAATTGTGACTCGAGAAACAGCAAAGGTAAGACGTGAAGTGCGCGAAGTAACTGGGTATCGGTTGTCTCCGATTAACATCGCAGTGCTGTCGACGAGAAGACTGAGTAACTGCTTTCGAAACGCAAGTTTCTGTACCTGTGGGGGAATCTGGCTTCGGAAATAAACACAGTTCGCGGAAAGCTCGTGTTACGCTTTTATTTGCTGCTCCTCTCGTCCCGTACAAGAGACGTAGCGTCCTCGGTAAGCCTTATTGAGCTCGATTTGCTCGATTCAGGGCCGCCATAATGAGATGCAGGCGACGGAGGAACTAGTTGCTCCCCTGCTTCAGGGACGAAAGTTTCTCCCTTTCTGAAGGAACATAGGTTACAAGGCCGTTCCTCCCCTAAGGGAGGACTATCGATACCCTTTTTCTAAGAGTGTAGCCGCATAAAAGTATCGCCACCGGCGGCATAGATTCGCCGTTTTTGTCGGTTTTTTATAACAGTAGCTGCCTTTGCACCGTCAAGCGAAGGGCTCGATCGCGCTGCACCGCTTCGAACAGCAGCGCTGATGTGTACAGTCACTCGCTTTTTCTTCAACGACCTTGCCGAGACTTTTTCAATACCGGCGTCAAATAAAAGCGCATCGTGCTCGCCATCGTCTGCTTCCCTTCTATTCGGAGACCATCTGGCACAGGGAGGAAGCGGAAACTGCGTCAGAAGCAAGTTTAATGCCTTGTTCGTTTTTTTGTTTTTTTTTTGCCGTTTAGTGGGCGTTTTGAAGACTTCAACTCGAGTGACTCCGTTCGGAGCTGAGGGAGCCGCTCCTGAATGCGCCCATTGTGAGATATGAGGAGCGCCGAAAGGACATCAAAAACCGGCACAACCTGAACAATACGGGGTGCCTTGCATCACTCAGCTTGTCCTGGTTTCTTCGTTTTTTCCGGAGCCTTTCAAAAGTGGATGAAAAAATTATGGACCGACTGACCCGACTTACCACATTAGAGCAGTTCATTTTTATTACGACATGCTCTCTTCAAACGCCTTGCATAGTTCAGCTTGTACTGGTCCGTTTTTATTTTTGGGTCCTTTCCAAAAAGTGAGCTCTAAGCCACTGGAGCAATCTTCCACATTCATAATTTGCGGAAGCGAAGAAGTGGAAGTGCAACAAAAGGAAAGATTCGCCCGCGTTATATCGAGGCCTATAGCAAAGCGGACCGGATACAAGGGGGCCGAAATCTTTTACAAGAAACACAATCTTCTCTACAGTTCTGTCTAACAATTTGATATGAAGGTGTACTTGGACGCCTGCATTATTCGTTTAGGAATCAGGCGAAACTTTGCATCGGATCATTCTACGTCTATGTCCACTACCATTCGATGATTATCATGTTTTCGACTCCGTATCTGCGATCCTGTGCTGTGCCCGTTACCGAAAATAATTAACGAAATAGCGTTACTCGTTAGCTTGAAAAAAGCTAACGCGAATTACAGAGCTCCGTTACAATTTTGTAAATGTAACGGAAATACCGCTGTCGTTACTTACCACGACTATAACGGACGTTACTTTTACGTTAGTATGTCGTTACTTTGTGTTTCACTGTTAGTATATGGCAGCTGTTAGTATATGACTGTAAAGTCTCAACCACAAACGTCTCTGTAAGGTTGTCGAACACTTCTTGAGAAACGGGAGTTTGATGCATAGGGTCGGTCTTCCTCTGCTTCAGCAAGGGTGTGCTGGGAAAGTGGGTTGTAGCTTCGGTCTTTCGTTTCTCTGAAATTACCGCGAACTCTGACAGCTTCTTGCGAATGGAGGGACTGGCGGAAAAGAAAAACAATTAGGACTGATGCGAACGCACCGCTGTGAATTTCTAGTTATCAGTGGTGTGGAACAACGAAAGATTAACTAAATAAACTGCATCACGAATTAGTATAGAAAAAACTGTCTAAATAAACCGCTACCTTAAACATATATCACATAGGCGTGTTTATATATAACTTCTATGATGCATTTATTCTCCTTCTGAATTATGCAAGTAAACTAAACTAATACCGCATTCCCACGACCGTAAATGTACCTTTAGCTAAGGGACCTTTACTCTCTGCGGCCAATCAATTAACGATCTTCCGCGCGTGGCGTGTGCTCCCGACCCAAGAGGACGGGGTGATTCGCCGATAGCAAAGGGAGCTAAGCAAAATGTACCTTTACGCTGCCGTGTGAATTGGGTATAAGTTGTTTACGAGGACTTTTTAGCTAGGCTACATTAATGAGCATTGTGAGATGTAGCTGAAAAACTGCTACTAAGAAAACGATCTCGAAAGAAAAGTGGGTCCTTTATCAGCTAAGAAAACTTAACGACGACATTTTAACGGGAAAAAGTAAGTGACATATGACAGAATAACTCTTAATGTGCTATTATCAAATTAGAGTTCGACGTCCTGGATGTGTTCAGCAGCTTGAGTTTCCGCATACAAAGCTGACATTTAAACAAGCAAATTGTCTGACTTCATTTCGCTCAGTTTAAACCTAGCACTTAAGGCTGAACTCCATGGGATGAATACACAGCTAAAAATCGACGAATTTTGCCTGGCGGCTTTTGCTCTGCGCGTGGCGTCAGCACAGTGGCTGCTACGTCACGCGCAAGGCGAGCATGCCGTCGGGCGGCGTTCGTCAGTTATTCGTCGCATAATTCGCTCCATGGAGTTCAGCCTTTAGCCCGGGCCATAATAACAAAGTTTCGGTGGTCGTTGCCACCTTTCACGAAAAGTGAGTGCGGGATGGCAGTAAAAAGGGCTTTTATAACAATCGTTCCAAAACGGCCTTGTTGGTTAGAGGCAGAAGTTGCATGACACAGGCAACTGTACAGTACACGGACTGCTCACAAACAGCATACCTCAGAGCCACACCGGTTTTAGTCACAGTCCGGTTTAGGCTACACAAGCAACGAAAATAAGACACCGATCGCTTAAGATAACCCATAATTATAACCAAAGAAGATTATTGGTGATTATAAACGAAGTATAGCGCCGGCCATATCTTTGGTTATTATTACATGCGTACTCGTAGTATCTTTACGTGTATATATGATTAAAAAAGGTGGCGAGCGTTTATAAGCTCGTTACTCTAAGTTTGTCTTTCGTGTCCAAACACTTTTTTTTCTTTTTCACGCCGGTAGCGGCAAAGCAAGGGCGAAGCAGGCGAAAGCCATCACTATTACTGCTACGAATGGGCCTCTTTAGAAGAATGGTATAGTAGCCTTCACACGCAACCAGGAACTGCGAGAAGGATAACGCGGGCGCAGCGTCCAGCATAATTCAGTCTTTGAATGCCAGGGAGTTGGGGGACTGCGATACAAAGAAGGTGCCGTCCGTGGTGGTTACGCAGTCTTTTGTCTAATTTTTGAGGCGCTATGGGAGAAAGGATGACCAGGGGATTTAGTGGGAGGCGACCTTCTGAACGGGAGTCATCACCCAGCGAGAGACCGCACCTTTGTACCACGGCGGCAGGGATTCTAAAAGATGGTGACGTCTTTCTGGTGACCGACGCCTTTCAATCCTGCGATAACCTTGCCGTTTGTTTTGGTTCAACGCGTGGAAGCGTCAATGCTTCCAAATTTAGAGTTTATCCTTTCTCTTAAAATAGTTTGTTTTGGGCGAGTTGGTGAACGTTTGGATACATGGTTTTGCGCAAAAAAAGACGGACACAAGAGAGAGAAACAAACACGAGCGCAACTTACAACTGTATTCAGGAAACCTTTAGGAAACATACAGATATATCGTCAACTTCAATGCGTCCACCCATGCGTCATCACAGAAACTTATCAATTAAGCGTTTTTCAGCAATATACAAACCTTTCAACCATTCAAAGGTAGTTAAAAGAGGAATTGCTAAGCTTTGCCTTGAGTCCGCCCTCAGAAAGTCGTGTGCTCACAGGATACAGGTAAGCTTTAGCAACCAAGTGGCTCGACTATTGTCAGCGGGCTTCCTTGATTCGGTCTTGAGGAGTGTGGCGGAAACCATCCTGCAAAAAGTGCAGGGACACACTGCTAGAAAAAAGATACAGTCAGCACTGAGGACTGTGAGGCCTGAAGCGGCACCATACGTGCACAAACTCTCGCATAACTTCAAGAAGGTTGCGAACAGACATGGGGTGCCGATTGTGTTTACAGCTCCGACAAAACTCGGCCAACTCTGCCCCCGCATTACTGGAGAAAGCAGACAGAAGCGAGGATGCAGCACAAAGCATGCCAGGCCGTTTGTTGGCTGCAAAACAGAGGTCGTCAATGAAATCCGCTCACGTGTGGGAAGACATACGTGGGGCAAACGGGAAGGTGTGCCAACGACCGTCTGAAGGAGCATGCTCAAAATTTAAAGACTAATGACGGGGCACATTCGCCTGCACACTGCAGAAACTGTAAGTGTGAGCCACGTTTTTCTGACACTGTAATTTTGGGCGAAAGTAAGAGACAAAAAACAAACGTGAGCTGTTGGAAGCCTTCTTTATCAAAAAGGAAGGCGACCTATGTGTGAGCGATACCTCGATAAGTTTGTATAATGCTGAAAAACGGTTCCTTGATAAGTTTCTGTGACGAGCGTGTGATAGTGACACGATCGCATGCGTGGACGCATTGAAGTTGACGATATATCTGTATGTTTTCTAAAGGTTTCCTCAATACAGTTGTAAGTTGCGCTCATGTTTGATCTTCTCTCCCTTGTGTCCGTCTTTTTTTTTGCGCAAAACCATGTATCCATCCTTTCTGTTGTTGACAGAAAGATAATTTATTTATTTTGAAGAAAAGTACTTGACCAGCTGGAGTAGCTAGGGACGATTAGGCAGAGTCCTTCGAGCGGCAGGCAGACTGTTGCCTTCTGAGCGGATGTCTCTTTCCAGCGAGACGGCTGCTCCTTCGGATGCCGGGCCTAGAGCTTCATAAAAGACTGCACAAAGGCGCTCAGTGTTTCCCTGGCGCTTACGCAAAACAAACATTTTCCAGAAAGATGACTGTGAAGAAAAACTCGCCGGCCGGGTATCGAACGGACCTTCAGCGGTGGAGCGTTCTCGAGCGAGCGCTCCACCCTGTCCAGCTCGCGCACCTTGCATTGATGCTACAACGACGCTCAAGAATTCGACAAAGCGATAATTACGCGTCTTTTGGTCCCGGTTGTGTTAACGTTGAAAGTGTCTTCCGATGGAGTCTAAAATGACGTCGTTTATACATTGTTTTTTGGTGTGTTTTTTTGCAACTTTTTGTAGTGCGCAGAGTAAAAATTGGCTTGCTTTCGAACCATGATGCTGCCATTTTTAATCAGAAGTAACGAGTAATGGGTATACATAATGATTGAAAACCTGAGACTGTGGTTTGAAAACGAAAAATCTTGAAGTAGGAAGAAAAAAGGGGACAGACAACGTCTCAAACTCAGCTAAAAACTTTATCGCCTCTACTCCTTATATACGCTTCCCCCGGCTCGCCTGCACTTTAACCGTTTTTTCTTTGAGTAATGAGTAACGTAATTTGATAGCAGGTACCGTAAAATAATACCGACATCACTTTATTCGTTACTCATTTGGTATTCTAACAAGTACGATAGTACGTTACTAAAAAAACTAACGCGTTACCAGTAACGTTGTTACTTGTAACGCGTTATTTCCAACACTGTGACCCAGGAAGAAAAAAAAGAAATTGATGTTGAATGCGAGTTTGCTTGAGTAACTTGTATCAGTACAGAAGATATTCCCCTGTAAACGACAATCCCCACCGCCTGGGAAGAACGTAAGCAGGCGAACGAGACGCCTCTGGGTTTTGAGTCACTCCTGCATTTCAATTTTCAAGGGTCAGACTTGCTGGTTCCCGACACCAGCACGATTGACGGCTCCGCCCAGGTATTTGACTGTTTATTGATACGGAGAAGAAGGGGAAGAGCGCGACGGCTCGCGGCCGTAGTGCGTTCTGGCTCGCGCTCTGGCGGGCAGTCAGATTAAAAACCCACCGCTGAAAACCCCCTGTGTACGGAGTCTAAAACACGATAATCATCGAATGGGAGTGGACGTAGACGTATACTTATCCGATACAAAGTTTCGCTTGATTCCTAAACGAATAATGCCGGCGTCCAAGTATACCTTCATATCAAATTGTTAGACAGAACTGTAGAGAAGATTGTGTGTTTCTTGAAAAAATATTTCGGTCCCACCCATCCGGTCCGCTTTTCTATACATAGGTTGCAGTGACGTAATTTGGTCCTCCTTTCTGGTGGCCGAACTTCCTCGAGCGTAGCCTTTACTGTGCATATTCTACGAGCAGTACACGAGCGTCGCGAGCGAGCGGAAAAGAGTGAGCACAGCTTCATTATACTTCGTTTCACTTTATCTGCGAGCGAAGCCAAAGCTAGAAGCCCGAGACCAGCGCTTTTTTCGTTTCTGTCCAGCTCGCGCGCTCGAGCAAAGCCTGAAGGCACGGAGCTTTCGTGATCGCGCTTGCAGCTTTGCCTTCGCTCGCACATAAAGTGAAACGAACTATAACAGCAGGTTTTGGCCACCAGAAAGGAGGAAGGATATGACGTCACGTGCAACCAATGTATGGGCTTCAAATAACGCGGGCGAATCTTTCCTTTTGTCGCATTTCCATTTCGCCGCTTCCGCAAATTATGAATGTGGTAGGTTGGTCCAGTGGCTTAGAGCTCACTTTTTGAAATGATAGAAATAAAAACGGACCAGTACAAGCTGAACTATGCAAGACACTTTAAGAGAGCCTGTCGTAATGAAAATGAACTGCTCTAATGTGGTAAGTCGGGTCAGTCAGTTCATAATTTTTCATCCACTTTTGAAACGCTCCAGAAAAACAAGAACCAGGAAAAGCTGAGCGACGCAAAGCGCCTCGAATCGTTCAGATTGTCTCGGTTTTTTATGTCCTTTCGGCGCTCCTCTAAACGCACAGTGTTCGGTTTCTAAACGCTGTTTTTTTTTGTTTTTTTTTCTTTGGCACGGAAATAAGACAAAAATACGTAATACTTTTTCACACCAGTGCAATGCAATATAGACTTCTATTTCCAGCAATCTGCTTTCCGCCTGCTTCCATCATGACAGGGGTTCTGTCGGCGGCTTTGCGACTGATTTGGGAGAACCGGGAGAACCTCGGGATGTCGCGGTGTATTTGTGTTGACAGGGGACCTGTCGGCAACTTTGAGCTGACGCCGTCTGAGCTTATCGTTGGCTTGAATGTACGGGGGCCTGGAAAAAGGAGGAGGGAAGGGGTAGGGCTTTTGGGAAAAAGGAAGAAACAAAGAGGGGGACAAAGGTATAGTGAGTTACATATAAGTTTGTCCTGTGAAATAAAGTTTTAGCTGAGGAAGTGGCCGAGTGGGCCAACTAGGGTGCCTACATGTTTCCGCCGCTCCGCTGTTTAGGGTGGCGACAACGTTTGTGATACCTGTTGCCGACAAACCAGTGTTGCCTACCTCGTCACCATTGCAACCTGCGCTGTTTTCGTCGACCATTTTGTCACACTCGCCGGTCGTGCGCTCGCACTACGCCGCTAATCCTCGTTAGGGCTAGGGAGCGCCCACCGCTCTCGTTCCAACGGCGAGGCTCCGGCATGCGATGCCGGTCTGATGCATTTTATTTTGTCGCGGGAACTCGCGTTTCATTAAAAGCAATGCACACTTCCTGCTCGCAACTTCAAAATATGAAACACCCGAATAAAGAGAGCGACAGCCACCACGACCGCCATCCTGCTGAGCCTCCGACTCCTCTCATGAGCGGAAACGGAAGTGGTCTCGCAGTGTTGCCGGTGTGTCGAGACTACAGAAACTCAACGTTGTTTACGTTTAGCGAAATAAGACGTGGGAGAAAATGGCGGTGGGAGAGGATCTGGGAAAGGGTAACAAGAAGTTGGCGCCACCCTAAAGCGGAGCGAAAACATGTAGGCACCCTAGGGCTAACCCGTTTCAGCTCAAGGCTGTATAAAAATACAAAGCAAGCCAATTTTTTTTTCGTTTGAGACTTCGTCTGTTTTGTTCTGTGTTTTGTCTTTTGTCCGTATCCCCCCTGTCTCTACTTTACAAATATGCTCAATTTATTTCTCACGTACGTAGATCGGGCAATCAAGGAGCGACTGAATGATTCAGCGCCGGGCTGCTGGCCCTACGGTTATGTAGATGACTACCTAATCATGCATGAAGAGCAGACAGACCCTGAGACTATATCCTGGAGGCCTTCTCGTCGGGCCCCGCAGGCCTCGTTTTTAAAAGGAGGACCACTCCAACGGAACTCTCTAATTCTTAGACCTTCGTTTGGCGATCCATCCCGGGGGAATCTGCTGGGAGTTTAGGCAAAGGACGGAAGAAGCCAGTTCTGCATTTCGCTAGCGCTCACTCTAATACCGTTAATTAAACCAGGGCTTGTCAAGTCCCTTATGATGTCAGCGCGTTCTTGATCCTGCCCCCGTTACGCGGAGCATAAGTGTCCGGCTGCAGACGCGGAGTTTGAGAAAGGCCGGCTTTCCCGACGACCTGCTGGACAACTCGCTCAAGAGGCTAATTTTCGCCCCTCCTACTCCGACACCGGTACCCAGGCAAGGGAAGAAAAAGCTGGCCGTCATTCCTTATAGACACAACAGAGCATCATCGACAGAAATAAGCGTATCTGGTTCTACACTCCGACGGCGTCGCGTTGAGTGGGCGATGAGAACAGGGCGTGTTGTATACGCATCATTGAACCCGCTCTTAGGAACTCAAAATTACCTTCGTGACGTCACGAATAGTAACCATAGGACAACTTAGAGAACATTTTTTCGAGCTCTGTGTTAGAGGATATGCCATGCAGGCAGCTCGCGCAAGATAATAATAAAAAAGCGAACTGCCAGGCACGGCGATTCTCTGAATGCGAATCCCGAACTTGCTTGTGCCATATGAGATTACATTAATTTTACTATGATCTCATTTGGCCATGCAGCCCCACAACCAGAGTGTACCGAAAATAAAACGCACCTTCGGTTTACTACGCGCGCAAGCACGTGTGCCATGCGTGGGAAGGTAATCCTGGCTTTTTACGAACAGAAGAGACGTGGCAGTGAAGGGCACGTTCACAAATAGAGCGCAACGCTAGTTCTTTGCTGCTGCGACCGCGAACCACTGCCTCATTCGTGTCTAGTATCTCGTGTCGGCAGTTGCTCTGTCAATAGCTTTTTAGTTTTACACTTCATAGTACTCCGTTTGTAATATCAATTCAGCATCAGGTGGTGCGCTAAATAGAAACTCGATGACATCTGTGACAACTCATCTGTGACAGGTGAGATAGGTGCCTAATGTCTTTCTGCTGGTGATGCCCTTGTAGTCGATGCCGACAGCACGCGCTCACGGTGTACAATAAATCGACGACAAAATGTCGCTATACAGTCAGCGCATAAAGCGCGCTGGGACACGCTCGACGCCTGAACAAAATAAAACAAAGTGTGGACAAAATGGCCAGATGTCTCCACCCCAAGCAAAGCGCACATGAGGCACCCTCAGGTGGAGACCACTGGCTCTACCATAGGGCTGATGGCGCTTAGCGCCTCGAGCACTGCCGCAAGTAAGCCACCGAATTCGAGCAGTCCCGGAAATCGAGCGTGCGCTGTCTTACCAGCATCCAGTCGATGCTTTACCATGCCTATGTGCTTCGATTGGGATTTAATACTCCTGTTCGGGACTAAATTCCGAGAATGCAGGCATTTGAACTTGTGAACGTATTCACATCATCGACTAGAACCTCAAAATCTACATGAATGGTCCATCATCTGTGTCTGCAGCGCCTACTGTCAACAGGCATGCTCTTCTGAATTTACAGAGTATATCCAGCGCCCCGACGCTTTTGAACTAGACTGGAAGGTCAAAGTGTCAGCGTACTTCAGGCGGCTTGCTCGGTGACTTCATACCTGTTTGCTCAATGCGCCGATCCAGACTGCTCTGTAGATCAGTGGTGAGACATCTTTTGTTTACCAAGTGCCGCAGCGCGTGCCGAAGAAAACATATAAATAAACCTTGGATAAGGAAATTACTTCAAAGCTCTGGCCAAAGCTGAGCGCTCGCGCCGGGAGACGACGGGGCGCGTGCACTTTCTAAAAACAGAAAATAACCGGGAAGGAAATGGCCGAGATGTCATGAGTCTCATCACACTACACCAGCGCGTGTGTTTGAAGGCACTCTATGTGTGACTAGAATGCATCAATGTCTGTGTGTGATTTTGAAGAGTTTAGTGTGAAACGCTATCGAAGCTACTGGTGCGAGCGCATGGCCTCATCATAAGTTCCATGTGCTCACGTCAGCAGCTTTGACATTGCAAGGAGGACGTCGGGCTACCCCATTGCTCTGCGCTGGCGCGAGTTGGCCAAGTGTCCTAACACGTCGCAGCAATTGTACACATGGAGCGAAAGCTCGCGCTGGACAACCCAGGGATCCTGGATTTAATCTTCACCCCTGCTTGTTTCGATGTGCGTAAGCATCGTAGCGGCATACATCACTTGACTCCGTTTCACCTTTAGTTCGAGCGCAGCAAATGCTACGAGCAATCCGAGCCAATCCAGCGTTGATAAAGTGTCATCTGATCTAAAGCTTCACGTGTCGCTCAGCCCAACCAGAAGATCACGTGATACTCTCGCAACGCTGACCTGGCTGATAGCTTCCGACACCCTCGGGCTGAAAATGTTAGAAACCCCGATGTAGCGGATCTACAGCGCTGGCTAAATCTCCCTTACACAGCGTAAGTGGCGAGGGGGGGGGATGTGTTAGAGATCATGCATCACTTCAGTGGCAATTCAACTTCGCGCTGCCTACTCCAACTAAATAGAATTCTTCATGCGGCTCACGCAGGAGATAAAAAAATACATAAGTGCAGTTGTCTGGACTAATTAGGATATGTACCGAAAATTGTAGGCTTTCTTTCTGTCTCTTTGTTTCCGTGATCGTTTATGTCCTCAAATTCGAAAGCTCAAAACATAACCAATCACTGTATAAGCGCAAAGAGTAAAACAAAAACAAAAAAATATGTTGAAAACAGTTTTACGAAAAAATATCAAATTTATTAAGCGGGCGTTGAATAGCTATAGACCTCATATTTTCCCAAAAAAAATCTAACGAAAGAATGGATGTTACGCACTGAGACTGTAAATAGCTAACAAAAATAATAAGTAGTGATATTTCCCAAGATTTTTTGTTTGTGTGCAAATTACCTCGTATTTACATTAACTTTCCTCATCTTCGAGTTCTTCCAAAAGAAAAGAAAAAGAAAAAAAAAAGGACAGGGCGTTGGAGGTTGCGTTTGCGGCAGTCAATCAATTTCCGGTCTGCTGTCGTGTGACCCCACTTTCTGCGCGCAGTTCACAAAGAAAGCGTGATCACGTGGTCACCTTTTGCGTTTCACCTTCAGTCCGAGCGCAGTGGACGATACAAGCCATCCCAGCCAATCCAGCACCAGCAAGAGTGCCATGTGATCTTGAGCTCGGCGTGCCTTTCCGAACTCTTCACCCAACCAGATGGTCACGTGACACGCTCCCGGCGCTGGATTAGCTGGGATTGCTCGCATCGTCCACCGCACCCGGAGTGCAGTTGAGACGGAGCGTTTGCTGGTCAGGGTGTGCGGAGATCGGTCGAGAGGCGCTCATTTTGACAGCCGAGGTCACTCTTTGAAAGGCTTGGAATTATCTTTCCGCGGCATCTTTCTCCTGCGACCGCGCTTGACAAGATCGCAGAGACAACGTTATCCTCCTTCTTCCTCCCCCACCCGTCGCTGTCCGAGAGAGGAGGAAACTAAGCGGCTTCCTACCCCTGCAGAATGACCAAAACGTGCAACATATTGTGCAAATCTCGTCTCCGCGCGCGGGTGCGTGTGTGTGTGTGTGTGTGTGCGTGCGTGCGTGCGCTCTGCCTTGTAATGGCACAAGGATTTCACCTGTTTTTGTATGTGTATCTTTTTGTTTTGAATGCGTATTTATTTTCCTCTCCCGTATCCCTCTCCCCACTTAGCGGCGGGCTAGCCGGCGCGGGTCTCAATCTTTCTGCCTCGACTTGCACGCTGCCGAGTGGGTATTGCAACCTCTGCAAATAAAAATTATTATTAATATTATTATTAATATTGTCGCAAGGTCCGTGGCGAAAGCTACAGTCCTACAGTGACGAAAACAGTGGAGAAAATTTAAACGCTCCTTGCAACTAGTGAACACGGCCGTTCATTGGTTGTTGCCTTCTAGACGCAGAGGGAGACGCGACGCCTGGACGCAAAATATCTGGCTCCTTCACATACGTCGGAAAGCGCCAAAAAACGCTGCGTTTCGTCCCGGCGCCGGAAGTGACGTCAAAGCGCATTTTCGAAAAAGTAATTGATTAACTACTAAATTACAAAAAATGTAACGGTATACAAGTAATCCCGTTACTTGTAGCGGGTTACTTCCATGTCTGTGTGCTACACGTATATTTAATTTTAGAGACATCACGGCGAATAATCAGTGCAATATCGCACGCATTTGATGATGTGATTATCGCTTTGCGACCGTAAAGGTGTTGTCTAGAGCTGCTACTTGCCAGTTTGAATGGAGCTTAAAGAGCTATAAAACCGCACCAAATCTACGAGCGGAATATACCACAAATTAAGTTTTGTCATGACGCCATTCTGAAAATTCATACGTAAAGAAAAACAAGTAGTGTAACCACGACGTCCGTGCGCCGAATGATCGTAGCTCTCTGTAAAAAGCGAGCGGAAGGTTAAAAAAAAAAAAAAACTCCCCAAATGTTTGAATCTGTGAACACTATATAAACGTCCACCATTGATATTATTTCTTTTTCTACAAATGAAGCTCGCTCACAATTAATTGTCACTCAGATATCTTTACAATAACAATAAGGAATATGCGGAATATAGAAAAAGACGATCACTGATCAGTCAGCGCGAAGAAAAAAAGCCCTAACCGATTATGTTTTTTTTTTCTTTTTTTAAAAAAGACTGCGGTGATTTTTTATTTGCTTTTTACTGCATCTAAACTTGTGGGTTCAGGTACGTTGAGGATTTTACTTTTCCCAGCAGAACCACTGAACTGCTGGGAAAGCTAACGAACCTTCTAGCCAATAATAAAGCAGTCAATAGTTGTAATGTGATTTCGCCTTCCGGGTGTACCCACGCCGAACCACAAGGGCAAGTGACATGCTTCGGGAAGGAGCGGTGCAGGGAGCGGTGTGCTGGGTGGACGGGAATTAAGCCGAACAAAAAAAAACGGCTTAAAAAAAGGGGGGGGGATGGAAGGTGCAGGATGATTCGCTTTACGCGCTGGGTTGAAAGAAGGGAAAAAGCTATGCGCTTGAGAGAGTGCGTGTGTCATTCTTCGCGTGGCCACAACCGTTACTTGCCTACAGGTAAGAAATCTAGTCAAGTGGCCGAAGATAACACAGTGATTTGTCCAGACAGGTTGTAACTTCCATTCCGCTGTCAGCTGCAAAGCAAAGCTGGCTTTTTTT
>JAZHYW010055736.1:0-98790 GCA_037355805.1 Ixodes ricinus | reverse complement strand
CGCAGTCGACATATTTCCTGCTGTCTAGTGATCTGGATATATGATGATAAAATTCTACCAGCTGGGTGTTGCAAGAGTAGCCGCTTCGAAAACCATGCTGTGAGGGGGAAAAGAAGTGTAATGAATCCAAGAACGAGTAAAGGTTACTATAAATAATGTGTTCAAACAACTTACATGAGATCGATGTCAATGAAATAGGGCGATAATTTTCAACACTGGCTTTAGATCCCGATTTAAAAACTGGTGTAACGTTTGCCATCTTCCAATCCATTGGAACCATCCCCGTCTTTAAAGTTTCACTGAATATAACAAAAAGATAACGCGCTATAGATTCACTGCACTTAAGAAAAATAACAGGGGAAATGCCATCAGGTCCGACAGCCTTGGTTGCATCAATTCCGCGCAGCAACTTCACTATACCGTTCATGTCAATTGTAATGCTGGGCATTACGCTTTGCTGCGTTTGGTAAGCCACTGGAGATACCAGATGCGGAGAGTCTTCCGAAAATACCGACTTAAAATACGAGTTAAAGCATTCAACCTTCGCGTTATCAGACACCACAGTACCACCATCAACTTTCAACGCAGGAATAGAAGTGTCTTCCTTTCTGTTCGCGTTAACAAACTTCCAGAATTCTTTAGGGTTTCTTTTTAGATTTTCGTTAAACTTGTCAAAGAACACTTTTTTGTTTAGTTTTATTTGCAATTTGAGAAGCCTGTTAATCTCTTTGTACTTCTGCTCAGTTTGGACTGACCAACTTTTGGTAAGCGTTTTGTAAGCACGTCTCGCTTTACCTATAAGTCTGCGAATTTCTACATTAAACCAAGGTTTATTTTTTTTACGCTTTCTTATTTGTTTCGATGGAATATACACCTCCGCAAGCTCTAATATTTTATTTTTAAAAGCATGCCATATAGTTTCGACGTCACTATTCTCGGACAGACGACTAAACGTATAAAAATAGGATTCAAGCTCTGCATCGATCGCTTCGTAATTACCTTTGTCGTACAAAAATACTTTCCGTGGACACTCCGCTTGCTTTCGTGTTCCGGGCTCCGAGAGCTTAGCAACAACCGCGCAGTGATCACTTATGCCGGGAAGTACAGTGACCTCGGATACAACACCAGGAAAATTGCATAAAATTAAATCCAAGACAGAATTCCCTCGCGTCGGTTTTTTAACATATTGTTCGAATCCAAATACACCGATTATGTCAGCAAACATCGAGTAAGCGCGGGGCCCATCTGTAGCAAGAACTTCATCAGACCAATTGAACCCTGGTAGATTAAAGTCTCCTCCCAAGAATACACTATCTGGAATTGTCGTCAACAAGTCACCCAGTTTGTCTATCGAGTACGCATCACTATCTGGGGGGCGATAAAATGTACCAAAAACTAAAGTGGTCCCCTTAGGTAAAACTACACGACACCATACAGACTCAGTGTCGTTTTCGGAAAAAACTAGTTCACTGCTACTCCAGTCTGATGAAATTAGCAAACACACACCACCTCCGTGTCCATTTCTATCTTTGCGGTATACGGTAAAACCAGGGGAAAAACTTCGCAATTAGAAACCGAGTCATGCAGCCATGTCTCTGTTCCCATAATAACTTTGGGTCTGATTGTCTCGACTAAAGATAAGAAATCGTCCGCTTTATTTTTTATGCTACGGAAGTTCACAAGTAATACTGAGGAATCTACATCTGATAAAGCGGCATTTTGACAGATATTTCTCGCGCTGCGTCAATCCTGCTGAATCGGTGGAGCCTTTTTACGAACGAGTACAGGCATGCTTTGTTCGAAATCCCAGGCGTACGTGTCTCCGTTGATAACGAGCTTGTCGTAGGTAAGATATACTTTGTTGTTCTTATCATGTCGTTTTTCTTGGAATAGTCCCATACTATACTATGCATAAAAAATGTCTAAATACACTGGTTTCTGTATGCTTTTTTCCTTTTCATTTTTACTCCTGAAAATATATCAATAAATGTAGAAGTTCCATAGTAAACGGAGACACGAAACGATTATAAAACGGACAGAAGAACAAGTCTCAAACACACTCGTCTATAGTCCGCTGCAACCTAAGAACGAAGGGCGGGGGTAAGACGGGCCGGGGAGGAGGAAGCAGACGGAACGCTAAAGAGAGAAGGAGGTTTCCCCTCTCTTCTCCAGCGTTCCGTCTGCTTCCTCCTCCCCGGCCCGTCTTACCCTCGCCCTTCGTTCTTAGGTTGCAACGGACTATAGTTTATTTGAACAACGAATCTCAAGAACCCTCACCAACAAAAAGAAACACCTCCTCTTCACTAGGTCATCGAAAGCCGGACACTCAGACAGATCCAAATGATTCATAATTCAGACAGATCCAAATGAATTCACACCAACCAGCCACCCTGACACCTAGCTTTAGGGATGACCAGCCACATGCCATAACAGGCAACTTTAGCACCAGCACAGCCCTTACTATTCGTGGAAAACCCTTAGAGACACAAAAGACGCTTCATATCCCTGTCCAATGCCACGGACGGTACGCACGCATGGTCTCCCTCAGAACTCTCCTATTGTTTTCTTTCTTTTGTGCAAAACCTCGGTATCCCCCTGCTGTGACAGACAGTGACGCTGCTATTATTTTATCCTAATCTAGTTGCCCTCCTTTATGTTGTCCTGTTCTTTCTTTAGCTCTTTCACTAGCTGAAAAAAATTGCGGTGGCTTAGCTCGGTTATGCCAGGATATATGCAGCGTGAGCTTATGCGCACAAAATGAGAGGCGCTATCAAGCGGCTCCGGTGCAGCGTCAGACTTGGCTACTGCGCAACGGAGGCGGACAGCTGGGCACGCGGCGGCGCCAGTGCGTCTGCCGGCGAGGTGGGGCGCGGCGGCTCCGGCGCGCCAGCTGTGCGCCGTGTGACGTCACTGCTCCTCGCGCATGCGCAGCACGGAGCACGGCTCATTATGCGAGCCACGCGAAACTGCTCAACCTCGGCCAGTGTAGCTCACGCTACAAAAGAAGCAGAGCACTTGAATAAACATTCAGTCTGCCGGAGACGTTGTACAAGTCTGTGTCATTTCAGTGGCGACGAGGGATGGTTACACTTGCGAAGTGGTGTGGCCGCTGATGCCGACAACTTGGATTGCCATAATCAAGGGGGGGTCCCAATGGCTCGGGGGGGGGGCGATGCGAGGCGAGGCTAGATAAAATATAAAACTGTTTCTTTTTTAGTCCACTAGCTAAATTACAGACGTCTATTAACCAAATGCTCATACCCGTAATGTATGTTTCCCTTTCTCTATATATACACCTGAGAGGTGGTGTTTTCTACTTAATCTGAACAAAAGATTTTTTTTTTAAGATTTAAGGGGGTGTTTAGGAAAACTAGGGGGGTCTGGGGAAATCCCTGCTGGAAGCCTTTTTTCAGGGGAACGGCGTGAGCGACACCAAGAAGAAACGGGCATTCCGGGTGGCAGCACTAAACACACGGACGGTCACGGTGCTGAGCAGTCGGTGCGCCCCGAGCAAGGTAAATGACCTCATGTACGAAGAAGTCACGTAACTGCTTCAGGAGCACTACTCGCCGAGGACGAACGAGATTACGCAGTTGTACTTATTTTGTTTACAAGAAACCAACAGCCAGACGAAACGGTGAAGATTTCACTGTGGCTATTCGGCAGTTGGCAGACACTTGTAACTTCGGAAGCTTAGTACAGCGAATGTTGCGCGACCGCATCGTCTGTGGAATACGGGACCCTGACGTGAGAAGACACATGCTCACGAAGACGTCGTTGAAACTTGACGCAGTGGAGGAAATCGCCCTGGCTGCGGAAATGGCCAAGATCAACGTACATCAGATGATCCGACAACTGAAAGCCGCATGCACTCCACGGCCGACCAGCCGTGGAGTGCATCGCACCGCGTCAGCCAAGACAGAACGGCTCGACCAAACGCTTGGAAAAGCAACAGAGAACCTTGCCCAAGGTGCGGGGACAGCAAGCATGAAGCAAAAAAGTGGAAGTTTCGCAACGCGCGGTGCTTCCGCTGTGGCAACCCGTACGAAAATGTCAGATCGGAGCGGTTCCAGTTCGGATCCGCGCGGTTCTAAACTTGTGGACAGTTCAGATCCGCGCGAATCCGATCTGGTATCGCGCGGTTCTGGGTCTAACCAGTCGGATCCAGTGAGACGCAACGCACTGGAACTGCACGGTGATGGGTGGAGGTCTGCTCCCAGCATGCGGGCGCGCACATGCGTGACTGGAGAAGGGGGGGGGGGGGGCGAGGAGCTTTCGCGGTGTCTCGCAGGTCACGTGTTAGGGACAGGCGCATCTGCTCAACACCTCCTAGAGAAGAAGGCCGTAGCGCTCTTCTCGTGACGTCGCAAGGAAGGCCATCGGGGGCGCGCGTCGAAGCGAAGGCAACGCGCGTGGATCGACCGTCGTAACGCGTTTTTAGTTACATACGCGTGTCATATTAGCTAAAATGAAAGCTGCACATAGCAACGGGTCTAGAAAACATTTTATTACACGAGCAAAATATTACACCGCTAAATAATTGGTACGAAATGGCACGAGGTATGCGTATAAGACGTCTATAGAAAAATTCGATTGTTTTAAGTTGAAAACATTGAGTCACGCAATTATTGTTTGTAGGAATGCACTATTTTACACAGAAATCCTTCGACAAAATGGCGAGACACGCAGTGATTGGAAACAGCAAAACAGATCAGTTAAAAATCAGGTAGACGTAGTCAACGCGGACAGAGGCAAGACAAATGTCACTTACGATCATGTAAGCGACGTTATCGCGTGCAGTCACTGAATTCTTGCATCATACCCCGGTCACATGGCAAAATTAATGTAATTTCGATCGAATGACATTATGGGTCGACAAATCCGTTTGTGGCGCTCGTATAATCACTCAAGATCGCGAGCTGATTAAATCCTATATCACTGAATGAAAATAAATTAACTTTTCCGTGTGGCAGGGGTACTAAACTTACTACTTAGTCGACTAATTTACTTCTCCCATGGGCTCGAGCTGCCTTAGAACAAAATATAACTTGTTTTGTATATAATCATACAATTACCTTAATACAGTTAAGATTCTAGTATAAACGCGGTAAAGGCAATAAAATAACATTAGTATAAATAAACACATAACCACAAACAACGCACTTTCAATATTCACACAAACTTGTTTTTCACCTTCCAGTGCAGCGGCGTAGACTTTCCATTTTCCCGGAGGGGGCAGGCTGAGAAGTTCTCCATGGGGAGGGGGGGGGGGGGGGGGTGCTGCGCGTTACCTTTTTGCCAGAACTGGAGATTGAAGCTAACGTAAGCACGCTGGGATTTCATGCCCCATGTATTTTGTCAATAAAGGCAACGTGGGCGTTATTTTGTTTACATGCCACTACTAGAAGCTCGTTACATGGCACGTAAACAGCGTCCCGGTAAGGATCATGGCCCGGGCCCGGGGGAAGGGGGGGGGTGGGGCAGATCTCACTAAGGGGGGCACCGGTTTGTATCCTGTCTGGAACTGCGCGGTTCCAGGCTGGATACAAACCTGGCTGGCCCTAATTTCGGGTCCCGGCGGAACCGGCATTTTTTCATTCCGGCCTGTACCTGACATTTTCGTACGGGAAGACTGGCCACCTGGGCGAAACGCTGTTTCGCTACCATACTCCGGCAAAACTCACTCATCAGGCTCCTCACCCCTCACCTTTATAGTTGAGGTGAGGGTGAGTGAGTTTCTGAACCAAGAAAATTCGTGAGTGTGAGGGTGAGTGAGTGCCGTGAGGGCAGTGGCGGTCCTAAGGGGGGGGGGACCGCGCGCGGCACCGCCCCCCCCCCAAATCGATCGCTTTTTGCATAATTTTTTTATTTTACAGCCAAGCAACAAGAGAGCTCAGTCGGTCTTGATTGGAGGATCTGTGAGCTCGGACGATGTCTTCGCATAGGGACGTAGGGAAGAAGACCCCTTTAAAAAGAGCAGACTCACTGGAGGTCGTGTGCTCGTTGAAAACTGGATTTCGCCAAAATGAATATGGTATAAATAGACCCTTGGCCGTTAGCTGCCAACCGTTGTATTTAAATTTTTCGCTAGTTCTGTACACGGTACCTAGATGGCGCCACTGTTACAGCATTGCGCCCGTGTTTTCAGGGTTGCGTGTGATGTCTCTTTTTTGTTATTTAGAAGTGTGATGTCTCTTTTTGTTATTTAAGCAGCAATTTCGCCCCCCCCCCTAAAACGAATGTCTGGGACCGCCACTCCGTGAGGGCTGTGAAGACCGTGAGTGCGCGAGGGCCATGAGGGCGTGAGGGGTATGAGTGCGTGAGGGCCGTGAGAGCTGTGAGGGGCGTGAGGGCCTTGAGTGCGTGAGGGGTGTGAGGAGGCCATGAGTGCGTGAGGGGCGTGAGGGCGGTGAGTGGCGCGAGGGCCAAGAGTGTGTGAGGGGTATGAGGGCGGTGAGGGGCGTGACGGCGGTGAGTGTGTGAGTGGCGTGAGGGCCATGAGTGCTTGAGGGCTGTGAGAGCGGTGAGTGCGTGAGGGGTGTGAGGACCACGAGGGCGTGAGGGCGGTGAGTGCGTTAGGCCGCTTCAGACGCAGCAACTTTCTCGGCAATTTCGGTGTTTCTGGCAGGTTTTTCCATAGCTTTCCCTAGATCGACACGCATTGCTGAGATCAGGTCCGGCTCGAAACAAGCGAGCAACTCGGAGAAATTCGGAGACGTTTGAAGCGGCTGCAGCGCCAATCAGGGACTCGATATTTTCACGTGATACCTCATGCCGGTGATGATGGCAACAAAATTATTGGTTCTGGTTTGAAATTGATTGTTTTTGGAAATTAAACTGTTTCAGAAAGATGCATTAGTATTCTCAACGAGATTTAAATGCATAAAAACACGTTTATAGCGCGTAACTGTGTGTCTAAATAGTGCAAGAAAAATAAAATTTCATGATGATGGCAAATTGCAGCGGGCGGCCCGGCTCGTGTTGCTGGTGTTGCAACTTCAAGTTGCTGGGCGAAATTGCCCCGTCTGAAGCGGGCCTGAGTGGCGTGAGGGCCATGAGTGCGTGAGGGGTGTGAGGGCCGTGAGTGCGTAAGGGGCGTGAGGGCCGTAGGGTGTGAGGGCCGTGAGGTGCGTGAGGGCGGTGAGTGCGTGAGGGGTATGAGGGCGGTGAGGGTGCATGAGGGCCATGAGTGCGTGAGGGGAATGAGGGCGCGTAAGGTTCAGTGAGTGTGAGTGAAGCGCTGAAGGTGAGTGTGTCAGTGAGGATGAGGGTGAGTGAGGGGTATAGGTGAGTATGGCTGTGAGGGTGAGGGTGAGTGAAGGCGACCTAAAATGCCGACCTCTGTTCGCTACCAGCAACAAGCCAAAAAGCATAATGACCTTAGATATACATGCCGACGCAGACGAAGGCCAGGACGGTCTCTTTGCGATGGAAGCACAGGATTTCATCGGGAACCTCAGCGCAGCCCAACCGTTCATAAGGACCTTCCGTTGGGGTGATGTAGCAGTGGATATGCAGCTAGACACAGGGGCACCGGTGTCCGTCATCACATGGGCCACGTACCAGCGACACAAGGACGTCTGGCCGAAACTTCGCAAGACTGCGACAGAGCTGACGTGCTTGCTGGAAAAACTGCCCGTGTGCGGACAGCTCGATATGCAAGTTTCGCCGGGGAACAAGAATGTGACCGGTACATTGACAGTCCTGGAGTGCCCTGGACCTAACCTATGCGGCCGTGACCTGCTGCGTGATTTCCACCTGCTGCCAGCGCCAGCCTTCGTCAACCAGTGCCAAGGTGCGTGAACAAGCGCTACCGGCGTCGGGCCGATACTTGCGGAGTTCTCCGACTTGTTCGAGCTGGGCCTAAGATTGTTGAAGGGTCCCCCAGCCAGTTTCCAACTTCGCGAGGGTACGGTCCCCAAGTTCTACAAAACTCGACCTGCACCGTACGCACTGCGAGAGAAGGGTTCTGATGAGTTGGACCGGCTGCTAAAGTTAGCGTATTGTCCCCAGTGGCAACGTCAGACACCTAGCCCTGGTTCCTGCTGTTAAAAGGAATGGCAGCATTCGTCTTTGTGGAGATTTTAAAATGACGGTTAACAGTGCCTGCCATGTCGAACAATATCCGCTGCCACGAATTGAAGACACTTTTGCGGCGCTAAACGGCGAGGAAGTCCTTAGCACGGTTGACTTGAAAGATGCATATAAGATATAACCAGCTGCCCTTGGATGAAGCCGCCAGTATGCGGGCAGTGTTGAACACACAGAAGGGTTTGTTCGCCTTTAATCGGCTACCCTTCGGTGTCGCGTCAGCTCCGGCTATTTTTCAAAGACGCATTGAAGGGGTGTTGCAAGGGTTGCCATGGTGTACAGGTATATCTGGACGACATTATTGTGGCCGAGAAACAACACGGCAGCAGCCTTCTCCAGACTGTGTTGCGGCGGCTGCGAGAGTCCGGGTTAAGGCTGCATCCAGAGAAATGCAAGTTTCGGCAGCAAGAAGTCGATTTCTTAGGTGACCGAGTTGACGCGAAAGGACCTACACCCTAAGGCGGAAAACGCGGCTGCGGTGATTTCGTTACCGTCACCAACCTGCTTGGCAGAATTAAGGGCGTTTTTGGGGTTAGTGACCTATTACCACAAGTTCTTGCCAGACGTATCCTCGAGCTTGGGGCCTTTGTACGATCTTCTGAAGAAGGGGCAGTATGGAAGTGGGGTGATGCCCAGGAGGAAGCCTTTAAACGAACAAAGACTTTACTTCGGGAGGCAAACTTCCTCGCGCGCTACGACCCCAAGAAGCCATTATGGTTAGCGTGTGATGCGTCACACACAGGGATCGGGGCAGTACTGTCGCACTCGAGAAGATGGCAAGGAGCGCCCGATCGGATTTCGTTCTCGGACGCTTTCGGCGGCAGAGCGAAACTACTCGCAGCTCGGCGTGAGGCGCTTGCTCTTGTGTTTGGTGTTGTACCAAATTCATCAATACTTGCCTGGGCATGCGCACTGCTTAGAAAAAGGGGACCAAAGGAGGTAACAGACCCCTTTACCACCCTCCTCCCGGCCAGGGGAAAGCGCTCCGCTTGTTACCTCCTCAGGCGCAGCAGACACATAGGAATGCGGTGCTACAAGGTGAAGTTCGCCGCGAAGGGGCACCTAGGAGGTAAGAATTACCACCCAGAGGGTGCACCTGTTTGAGCACTGCCAAAGCCTGGGCGCTGCGATTGGCTGTGGAAAGGCGCAAACGAGATCGCTAATTGGTCTCCTCGTATGACACGTCATCCTTCGCGCATGCGTGGGAGAGCGCCCGCCCGGCCGACCGGGAGCGTCGGCGCCTTCCCCGCCGACACTCCCGGTCATAACGGTTTTTCTTCTCGAACGTTCGACGGAGGCGTCCCAGCGCAGGAACGTTCTTTATTGTTCTGTTCGGCTCAGTCTCTTCTTACGAAGTCACCGAGAGCGCTGCATTGACTTCAGTCGAAGATCCAAGTCGTGTGCACCGTATGCAGGTAAGGAAATGTTCTGCCCGGGCGGCAGTTGGCGTCGGTTATGACCGCCGGGGAAGGCGACCTCCGTCTTCCTTAGACAAAGGGTTGGCGGACATGTTGGCACGTTTGAAGGCGTCGAGCGTTCGATAAAATTAGTGTGTGGCGCGAACGCAGACACGGTTTAGACCATCGAAGTTCATAAAGGAACAGGAATGACTGTCGCTTACACTAGCGCATATTTAGAAGGTTGACATACGCTAACCAGTGGCGTGGCCAGCAACTTTTCCCGGTGTATGTGTGTGCGGGTGGAGGAAGGGGAGAGCGGCGGCCCGGCGAGCCGGGCGGCCGGGCGACAAGACGCCTTTTGAATCGGGGGTCGCCTACGTTTAAGGCGTGAAGGGGTAGGAGGTTTTCCCTTTTTGGGGCCGTTGGTGTGTCGCGTCGGACGTTAAATTGAGGATCTGATCAAATATTTGAAAATCTCATAAAATAATTGTTGTCTTTTTTTTTTTTTCTTGCAGAGCAGTAGTCGATCAGGCATTCATTGGCGGCACCGGCCAACCGGCGCGATTAATTCTCAACGTCGTTGATATTTGTAAAAGTCAGTGTTAAACACTGATATTTAATATCAACGTTTTTTTTTCTTTAATTTAACGAGGTTTAATAAATAGTTTGGTAGAATGTCACGCTACCTTGAAATACCGAATATATATGTCTGAGCTAATTATTCGTGCGCTTCACAAACATTAATAGTAGGATATTACGGAATAAGGTCATGAAGTTGTTACCGGCAGCGAGACTAGCAATTATATTGTCGTGGCATTTTCTTTGCGTGTGATCAGGCATTTCTAAAACGCTGATCATGCAGTAGGCGAGTTAGATATGGCTGAAGTTTGCATTATTTGAAGTTGATTGAATATATTTCTTTCGTCCTGCGGCAACGTTGCAGGGTGATTTCGTCGAGGGTACTGGATGCCTGCTACCTTGGACGCATCTCGTGACAGTTCTTAATACTGTTTACTGCAGGTAAGCGTAGTGCGATATTTTATTTTGATTTTCTTGTTCCCATTTGTTCACTTGAAATGGGGCTCTTGATCTTTATGTTTATTTTGTGTGTGTGCTGTTTGTTCATTTCCGAGAAAAAATTGAGGGTATACTTCGAGTAAATAAATTAGAGTAAGACATACAAGGCGCATGAGTGTCTTTTTCAGTGTTCTTTTTTTGTGTTTTCGTCCTTGTGTGCTGTTCTTCTCATGTCTAAATAAAACATACATTCAATTTTATATTTTAATCTGGCAAATTACTTCGGCAAAAAAAAATTTACATATTTGCCGAAGTTCGACCTTCGGCAGTTAGAAATTATTCGTGCGCTTCGCAAACATTAATAGTAGTATATTACTGAATAAGGTCATTAAGTTATTGCCGGCAAAGAGACTAGCAAGTATATTGTTGTCTTGGCATTTTTTTTGCGTGTGATCAGGCATTTTTAAAAGCTGATCATTCAGTAGGCGAGTCAGATGGCTCAAGTTTGCATTATTTGAAGTTGATTGAATATATTTCTTTCCTACTGCGTCAACGTTGTAGGGTGATTTCGTCGAGGGTACTGGATGCCTACTACCTTGGACGCAACTGCAGGTAAGCGTAGTCAGATATATTATTTTGATGTTCTTGTTCGCATTTGGGCACTTGAAATGAGGTTCTTGATTTTTATCTTTTCCTTGTGTGTGTGGTGTTCGTTCATTTTCCAGAGAAAATTGAGGGTATACTTCGAGTAAATAAATTAAAGTAAGACACACAAGGCGCTTGAGTGTGTCTTTTTCGGTGTGTTCTTTTTCTGTGTTTTCGTCCTTGTGTGCTGTTCTTCTCATGTCTAAATAAAACATACATTCAATTTTAATCTGGCAGAGCACTTCGGCAAAAATATTTGCATATTTGCCGAAGTTCGGCAGTTAGGGTTGGCGGTCATGGGGGTCTGCTGTGGTGCTGAGTAGCTAATGTGGTGTAGTGCTCTGTGGTGTATGTTCTTCCTCTGTCCTTGTCTTAAAGCGCAATCATGTTTTTTCACGTACAATACCAACTCGCCCAACAGTCAGCACCTGTATATACTAACCTGCTACAGTAGTTGTACCCCTTTCACTAAGATTTGTTAGTCTTCTAAGTAAATCGGGGTGACAGGTTTAAACATGACCGGCGAATACAAAGTGTTTACTAATCTACGATTACCACCCGCCATGTGATAATTTTAGTCAGTGGTGCTTAGTCAACAGTTACGTCACGTCTGGTAAGTATGTTTGATGCTTTATAATGCTGGAATCAGTGGCCCATCAAATGCTCCAAATGCGTCTTACAAAAATCTAATATTTCTTCACAGTTTCTTTAAATTGAGGATGATATGTTTCAACTTCATATCACATGATTTCCACATTTTTTGGTTCCAGGCAGGCAGTGCAATCTACCCGGTGGCTGTCAGCTCAAGCCTAATTAATCCTGAGGCGCCCAGCTATGTGGCAGTGGAGGGAGACCTCGAAGCCGTGTCGCCTGCTGAGGCAGTCCTGGTTGCATTCTGCCTCTACTTCATCTTTAGCTACGAGTACCATCACCAGTTCAGGCGCAGATTCATTGCACTAGAGTACTTAATTGATCTGAAACACTCAAATGTGGAGTCACGTGCAACACATTGCTTTCAAACCTAAAAGAAATGCCAAAAGTATTTTATTTTTCTAATGCCTTTTTATGCAGGTTTAGGAATTTTTTTATGTCGTTTGTTTAATGCTTTTTTTTGTCTGACATAAGGCAGGATGGTTGATTCTGAGAGCTACAGAAGGTCAATGATATTGCTTTATAGTAACGTTTTTGTAATTTCGAAATCACAGCTTTTTACTTTGTGCAGCATTGGCATACTTAATTTATTTCAGTCTACTTCATCCTTGGTGCCTGAAAGCATTCGAGGGTTGTGGTTCCATGTTCACGGTGATTTGTGCTTGCAAGGTTTAGATACAAGATGGTCAAAACCGATTTTCGCGATTCATTTTGAAGTGTAGTTGCTAGATCCTTTGGCGCCTCGCAGTAGTTGTTGCAGCTCATGAGCAGCAGGAGATACGAGCCCTTTCTTCTTTCCAGATTAGAAGAGCAAAGCCCAGAGTCTGCTTTCCTCTACTCCAGCGTTCGTTACTACCGTGGAGAGGCAACACCACCTAGACAGAAAGGCCCCACGCACTCGCCCCGTGACGTCACCGCACCAAGCCCCTCCGATCCGCCGCTTGCGCAGCGGGACACGCGAGCCGACGCGGTACCTTTTCTTTAAAACTACTTGAGTTACTTCTGAGGGCGCTCATTACAGTTATCCAGTAGTGTTGCGACTAGTAAACCATTGAGTTAGGTCTGAGTATGCGGGAAGTTGAAAACAGATGTCTCGGCTATTGAAGAAATGCGGCGGTGAAACGAACGATCACATGAAAAGAGCAGTTGGGAGTGTTCCTCGAGAACGTTTATTCGCATTTGGCATTCGCCGCCAGGCACAGTTGGAGAATGAACTTAACGTTCATTTACAAAACTACGCACGGAATTTAATACAGGTCTTCGAGATATTTACAACCACATATCACACATACAGTCAACCTGAAAGTCATACATGTCTTACACTTGCTATTTACAACTGGCACATTCATCAAAGAGCATACAATCAGTGTGATAACCAGTAGCCTTACGTACAGGGACTGATTTTAGAGCTTTATTTCAACGTCTGAAGTTTTCTCTGCTTAGACAGTTTAGCATGCCCCTGCTTTCTGGTGATGGCATCATTTCTGGTAGCTGCATAGTTTTTCTGGTAGCTGCATAGTTTGTGCTATGTGAATTTGGAAACCCATTCAGCGATTTATTTTGAATATTAGAGCCGTAGTTCAATGTGCCTATATACAAATTAATATGTACAATCTATTTACTGAATAATATATTGTATTACGCTACTTTCCTTCAACTATGTGCTTACTAATATAGCACTAAGTGTCAATTCTTTAATGACAAGCATATATCTAGAGTATTCAATTTTTGGCGGTCCAAATATGTCGCGAATTAGGTCTGATGGAAGATGTACAGGTCATAAAATAATCGAACGTTTGTACATCAAAAAATTCCGACTTACAGAAATCTTCCCGTGTGCCTCTCAGTATTTTTGTTTGCTAAAAATTATTGGGTTAGGAAAATAATGAGGTTTATTATATTCCTATAGCTTCAGTATTTCATACTATTTATCCGGCTTTCTACAAATAATCTGGCTCTTAATTGAATAAAAACAAGTAGAGTTCTGATATTATAACCCTGGTTGATAATTTATTGCAGCACAGAAGTTCAATGATTGAATGTTTATTTACACTAAAATGGAATATGTGGACTGAATGAAAATCAGTCACATGAAATCATCACAAGTAAGGTCAGTCAAAATAGCGTTAGTACTTCTCCTCATCTCATCATCATGCAACTCATCGTCACAAATGTCATCGAGCAATGAGAAAGCCAGTCAACATTCTTCCTACCTTGTCCTCCTGTTGATAGGCCTTCTTTTCAATGAAGCGCTCACGTCGTCCAGAAAGGTTATCCAGCCACGAACGTCACAAATTTCGCCAGGAATGCACATCATTCGACACCAACGGAGCGAACGGAGAGATCCTGTGACACTGCCACAGACACACAAGCAGCTCAGAGGCTTGCGATGCCGGTTCGATGTGGGCGAAGATGAGGCATTGTCGTAGTTCCCTCGACCAACGTTGCCTCGGCAGTTCGGTACACAACACCGCCCAATGTCCCATATGCATTCGTTAACGAAATAAGTTCGTCGAAACGGGTACTGCAACAAGGAACGGCCGTACGATGACCGAAAAATACGCGCGTGCATGTCAGCAACCGCAAAATGGCGACGGCTTCCCTCCCGGTTCGCTGACTGACCGGTACGGCGGTGTAGAGTCCCCTGTATCTGGGAAAAGTTGCGCATTCTCTTTCCTTATCCTCAAAGACCTCCTACCCTACCTTCCGGTTTGCGACGGTGACGCCCTCTGGAATTTCCCAAGCGTCTCGACTTGCTTTGGCGTAGAAACATCTTGGGAAATTCACGACGTGCGAAGTCCAAAACCGAAAACCAGATGTCACGTGACGGCACTGGCCAATAGTGTGCGCGGCGGCTGGTTCAAAGAATAGCGCACACTTGTCCCAGAATAGAAGGGGCTTTACGACAGTGTAGCAGCTAGCGCCATCTGTCGGGAGGCGAGATGGTTAGGAGCTACGGAAATTTCAGAGACGAGGTGCGATGACGTCAGAGAGCAGGAGGGAGAAGTGCGGAAGCCTTCTAGTCTAGGTGGTGTTGGAGAGGACGGGCATAGTGTACTGCTGTCCTTGAGTTGCAACACTAATCGTACTAGTCGTGTCTTGGTTTGTATTGCTGTTTGCAATATGTGTGATAGAGAATCTCTTTTATAACCGGTGCATTCATTTTGATTCTGGTTTTGTACAGAAGACTCATTCATTTGAGTTCATCCCGATGAAGCTTCGCTGTTCAACGAATGTTCCAGCATTCATGTTATTTCCGGGCTAAACACTGATTGTTTATGTACTTTTTTGTGATAATTTTATTGACTGTCGCAAGCTAGAGCTCAAAACTGTTGTTCCAGATGCCTTTATTGCGCTTGGTAGTTTCATCTTAGAACTTTTATAAGATGTCTAGTCATGTCATTGATTTTTATGTCGTTTTGTTTGTGACAGCCACAATAAAACATTGTCATTACTTTCAGAACTAGGCTGTCTTCATCTATTATAAATTTCACCCTTGAAGCATGCTATCACATCCACAAGGAACATAGTACCTTTTTTTAAAAGGGTAAAGAGTGATTCCATCAAGTGACATTTAACCTGTAATAAGGTGGTGAACTGGGCCAGTTGGTTCCTGTTATACATGATGGGAAAACGGCTCGGAAAGCGCGGACTACGAAGAACAAACACGACAGGACAGCACTGTCCTGTCGTGTTTTGTTGCCTCGTAGTCACGTTTTCTGAGCTGTTTTCCCTCGTCGTGTGCTTTAACCCAAAGTGGATCATAGTTCCCTCCAAAAGGCAAAAGCAGCGCCATTAATTATGTCGTCTTACCTCTTAAAAGGTTGAAATTACCCCCTAAAGGAGGTAAAGGCTGACCCTGAAAGGATGCACTTTTCACAAAGAACTAAGGTTACCTCCAAGGAGGCAATGTTGCCCCTAACCCAGGGGTAAGTTTCACCCTCGTTGCAGGCAGTAACGTTACCTCCAAAAGGGATTGCCCTGTGTGCAAGTCGGTTACCCCCTTGGAGAAGTGCTACAGTACCATAAGAGTGCGATTCATGCTAGTTGCCGACCATAAACCCCTCATGGGGCTCTTTCACCTGGAAAGATCGATTTCCGCGATGGCGGCGCTGCAAAGTCCAGCGCTGGACGCTACTGCTGGTGAGTATAAAGCCAGGAAAAAGGCAACATCACGGTAGATGCCTTTTTTTCTGTAATAATAATAATAATAATATAATAATAATAATAATAATAATAATAATAGTTTCATTAGCGGAAATCGATTCGCATACATTGAATACTGCCTCACGAAAGCACTTGCGTGCTTGTGTGTGAGAACAGCCTAGTCCCATAAAAAAGCAAATCAAAAAGAAAAAAAAGAAACAGAAAAAACAAACACAAGCGTAAAATAAACGAATCTCAATTTTGACACCACATGTTACAAACTTAGTTTTATGTCATCATTGCACGCTTACCGCGAAATAAAAGCATATAGATTAAATAAAACATGTCACACGCTTTCCAATTACGGTAAAAAAAAACTGTCTATACTATTTGCACCTACACAACCACCTGTTTTACATCGTACTTCGCACAAAGTTAGGTACTGTCGTGAGCAAAAGTCTGGACAACACGGGAGCGCCGACCGAATTGCATCGCCGTGCTCCCTGACGGCGCAACGCATGGTGCCGAGACCCGCGCAATGCACGCGCGTCCTTTCTTATCTGCTGGCCCACTCGTTCGCTCGCTTCAACCGATGCGCTCCTGAGCGATTAAATGGGCGCTAGGTGCCGCCCAGGAACAGGATTCCCTAGGTAACTGTATATGCTCCGCTTGCTCTGCAAGCAGAGCCTATAGCCTTTTCCTTAACGTCGCCGCCATCTTGAGAATTGCGGCGCCGAGCGACTGCCGTCTAGCGGCTTAGAAGAAATACCGGCTAGTTCTGGCAGCACAGCTGTCTGGGTAGGCTGCAACGGTGTGGGTATGGGCGGAACGAGCTAGACTTGGCTATGGTGGGCTGCAACTGCTTGGTTGGAGCTTGTCAGTTGAATCCAGCTGGCTACTCAGATGCCATCATTTTGCCTCCTCGAGAGAACGAGGACGAAGACGATAGGTGTTTTGATTGAGTTTCCACGGTGAAGTATATATGAGCAGTTTAATGTAGTCTATGCAGGTAAGCTCTCGGCATTTAATAGCTCCATCTTGAGTGGTGGCATCTGTAGACTTTTTCATGCCTTTCACATACCATGCGGCTTGCAGTGATAACCTCAATTGGACCACCTGCACCGGGAATTAAAATCTGTCCTCTTATCGTAGACGAAGTGGTCGTGAGCTTAAACGTGACGTTGAGTCTGATACGAATCTCTACGATTCAAGCTCGCAATCGACTGACTTCATAAATAAGGATTCTTCGGGGGAAAATGCGAAGCTCGTTAACAATGCAGCCACACTCGCGCTGCGGCTTCTTGTGCCTCATAGCACTTTCTGCTATTGTTCTTATGCTTTTTTTAAATTATTTATCCATCAGCAGACCACCCAGTGGTAGCCAGACAACCGTAGATTTTCGGAAATTGCAGCACGGTAAAAAGAGCCTCGGAACTATCTCAGGCACGGCGTCCGTTTTAAGCCTTTCGCTCATACCCTTGGCGGTTGCATACCCTGTGTCAGCGGGCAATCCAAAAAGGCACCAGGTCGAGGGTACGTCAGTTACTGGCTGGTTTGAGGTTATGCGAAAAAGGTCTATACAGTTACTCTAAAGATTCCGAGAGCTTCGCTCACCGCTCTGGACGAGCTCGCGTACTTCTGCGGCACGCGCGGTTCGCGCATATCTTTCTTGCGACTCGGCGACGCGTTAAAACTGTCGCTTATGTTGATGCAGCCGCAATGAATTGTAGAACTTGTATTCGCGTACTCGAGGGAGCCTTGGGCTTCCTTCCGAGTGATCATGCACGCGCGGTAAAGTCATCATAGCTGATGTCAAACTGAACATTTTAAGGTCACTTCGCGAACAACCATGCTGAGAATTTGTGGCCAGTACCATGTTTTTTGTTACTCGTTGTTTTCTTGACTTCTTGACCCTTTACAACGCGTGCATAATAAATTGAGCAACAGCTGTTTGCATTGTAGCCAGGGCAAATTTAGGATGGGAAGCAAAGGGATACGAGAATCGAAACTTGAAATATAGAAACATCAAAATGAGTTCAATATGATCAGCTAAGCCTGTAATGAATAATCGCACGGTCGTATTTTGAGCAGATGGCTATATTTTTGGTTCTAAATGCCGGGATTTTGGCGAGCGCTTCAAAATCAGCCATCGAAGGCGCGATGCATCTCGAGGAGATCCGGCAAGGCGTCTTGACGTCATCATGCCTCAGGAGGACCAAGCGTACCGTAGTGACGAGGTTTGCCGCCGGAGGCGTCAACGCATTACAATCTCGCTTTGTCGAAGTACCCAAGGGCTGTAGATATCGCGGAGCCGGCAGAGCCAGCAGAGCGCAGGGTGTCAAAGCTGCCTCTGAGTTGCTTCAGGCTGCCTTGAGTGTGCGATGGCGGGTCAACATGACGAGTGGTGGCAGCGGCAGTGGGTACGATGACATTAGCGAAGACCAGAGACGTCAGCAGTAGTGATGGAACGGAGTCACCGGAGATTCGGACGGATTCGGAGATTCGTCAGGTTCGTCGCTGCTTGCAGACGGCAGAGTGAACCTTGTCGTAAACCTTACCGTGCGGGTCAGTTGTTGTTGTTGTTGTTTTTAGGTACTGTTATTACGCCATGTAACCAGATTTCGTCTTGTTACTTCAACGCGCCCAGGTCAGCCGGCTGATCGGTGTGGTTGGCGTAGGCCTAACCAATGCGGTCTCGGTTTCGCGGTGATCGGTAAAAGAAAATGTGGCGATCTGCTGCCTTTATTTTATAATGCTGGCGGAGCGCGCAATAAATATATTCAGGCAGGAAATGATTCGTCTCACTTCTTCAGAGCTGCGTAAGACGCAAGAGCGATGAAAAGTGTTGCTAATCCCAACTTCGACCCGTACCGGCACCGGCGAAGAAAAATGTCGTGCTGTCGTTTCTCCGTTCTCGGCAGCAAGTTTTGTATACGTGAACTTTATTTGATGTAACAGAAACAACACAGGGGTGTCCAACGCAACTTTATTGTTCCAGAAACAAACACTAATTCAGATATAATTAACTAGAAAGGTACAAAGTACAGGAGACTGATAGTACGGCGCAAGGAGTCCATGTTCCGATAGCAATACCCGCAGTGGACACACGTTGAAGATAATCGAATCGAACATACTCACTTGTGTGAGGTATGCTACTGGTGTACCTTTGACCGTAATTATGGGCACGAAATGTCCTTCTGCCGAACAGCACATACGACATCGATCATTTCGGGCGAGCACGGTCGACGTCTCCGGTCTCCGGAACCGAAGTACGAACGTGATCTTCGCGTAAAGCGTCACCTCGCTCCGTCGACCCGCCGCGGCAGCGACTGCGTCCGCCCGAATCCCGCCGGGCTGGGGCGGCCACGCCAAGCCTGACGAGATCCACGAGGAACTTATCGCGCTTGTGTTTCGCCGCAAGGGTAGCCGCAGTGGTCACTGCCACTGACCCCGCCGACAACGCCGGAGGTTCCTGGTGCCCAAGAAAGTCTCTTCAACCCGCCTGCCCCACAACCGACTGTCGCCGAACCGCCCGGGCGGTAAGAAACATGTGCTTGTATGTCCGACGTGCACCAAGCATGCACCTATTTTGGTCGTAATCCGGAACCAGAACCAATTTTCCGCGATGTCTGGTTACCGTTCTCGACAAACATCCGAAATCTTATAAACCGAGCGGACATTCATTCATTACTATGATATTATATTACAACAATATTTTGTGCACTTTGTAGAGATTTAGTGAATTTAATATCACGAAAAGTTGAAACACACATGAACGTGATGCAGCAGCCATGGCAACGCTCGAATTTTCTGAACTTTTCCGTTTTCCGCCAGGACGCCTCGGTATTGTGCGTTCAGGCCTGGGCAATCTATGCCAAGTGAGTGGACATACCGCTGTGGCGCTGCTTTCAGAGGCATGTTGTCGTCACGACATTCCATTGAAGCTTCATAACCAACTTACCAGGTGGTTTTGATTATCGTTTAATTCACTTTAAAATATGTTTTCTTGTGTTTTCTAGCGCAATATTTATGTTTCTGTGGGTTCTACTGCTACTGCGTCATATTGAAACAGAAAAGAGCTCAGAATTTGGTTTCCATACCCCTTTAAGAAAGTCAAATGGAAGGAACGCGGCAGTTTTGAACGCGTCGCCGAGTGGGGAAAGATCGGCGCGTGCCGCAGAGACACGCGAACTCGTCCGGAGGCGGTGAGCGAGGCTCTCCGGAATCTTGGTTCCGGGGCGGCACCTGGTGCCTATTTAATCGCTCAGGAGCGCATCGCGTTGAAGCAGGCGTGCGAGTGGGCCAGCAAATAAAGAGGACGGGCGTGCGCACTGCGCGGGTCTCGGCGCCAGGCGCCGCGCCGTTAGGGAGCGCGGCGATGCAATTCGGTCAGTGCTCCCGTGTTGTCCAGACTTTTGCTCACGCCAGTACATCTAGGAGAACACAATGGGTTTGTTAACAGAGCAAAAACAATAACAAAAATACATTTTCCCTTTAATTCCTCTTGATCCATGATATGTTTGCAATAGTTGAAAATATTTCAAACACAAAGGGAACACAAAGAGTCACTAGATGTAAACATTCAAACGTATAGTTCCAAAAGTATCAACACTCAAATTCACTTCTGCACCGAGGTTGAACCATTTCCTTATTTATTTTTGTCACCTTTGTTAAAGCGGCCCTGCAAGGACTTTTTTTACTGGTTTTTAATTTGCACCGAACCTGAGCGCACTGAACGTAGTAACTTAATGGACACTTTTCTTTTCTCGAATTTCGCTTTATTATAGAAGTTATAGGCAAATTAAAATTACAAAAACAAGCAAAAAATAACCTCCTTCATGACGTCCTTGGTTGCTTGAGTGGCCGTGAACTAGACGAGGGGTGGTGAGCTCAGCAGAGCGCTCACGGCTGCCGCACTCCGTGTCAACGGCGCGAGAGGGCGCCACTAAAGCATGTTCTGGATAGGCTGTATGAAGCGGGCAGCCAGAGCGGCTCTCATTGCATTTGCTGCGCGATTAAACACAAATTCGGCATGACACTTCATTGGCCACAAACGACAGCAAACACGGGGTAAAGATCAGTTCAGAATGGGAGCCGCTACGCGCTGCCATACCGCGAAACGGCCAAACCGCAAGACAAAGCTGCTCACCGAGGGACTACTCGGAACGCTCAGAGCCGGTCAGGATCCTCCAGTCCGTACGACCGCAGCGCCGCCGCGTACATCCGGGACCTTTCCGTGTCGGCGCCTGATCCTCACTACTCCTTTCTAAGTATGCGCCGCCTTTTCCACCGCTTGGTGGCGTGTATGTCGACGGGTCATTTCTCGTTTCCATACTTTATAAACTGCATTTGTTTCTTTTCTGATCTAAAATAATGAAGAAAAACTACTTTTATAACTAATTGAAACGGTTCGCGCCACTTATAGTTTGTATTTCGACTAAAAGAATACTTTTAGCTGCTCTGACCAGTAGTAAGCCCAGGACCAAGACGTCACATATCGCGCGCTTTCGGTACCGCAGGTCGCCCCGTCGGTGGAGGAGGTTTCCGCGTCGTCCGGTTAAAATATGACGCACTAGATATTTAGTTACTCTCTCCGTGCCCGCTGGCTTGCTCCGAACCCCAAGAGACGTGGAAACCGCAAAAAAGGTAGACGCTTAAATGTGATTGGGGCCCAGGCCTGCAATCATATTAGGCGATCTACGCCTTTTGAGGTTTCCCGTCTTTAAATTTCGAAGCAAGCCAGCGAACGCGGCAAGCTGGCTCAACATGCATCATTTTTCGGACGACAGAAACCTCACTCCCTGCGAAACACGGCCGCGTGCCGCAGCGCGCTGAAATGTAATCATTTGGCCCTGGGTTCACTACTGATCAGGAACCGTTAAAATCTTTTTTAGTCAAGATACAAAATATGAGTGTCGCGAACCGTTTCATATATGTATGAAAGTAGTTTTTGTTCAGTATTTTAGATAAGAAAAGAAACAAATGCAGTTATAAAGTACGGAAACAAGAAATGACCCGTCGACATACCAGCCACCAAGCGGCGATAAAAAACGGCGCATACTAGAAAGGGCTAGTGGGATGAGGCACCTATGAACGACGAGCGTAGAAAGGTGCCGGATGTACGCGGTGGTGCTGCGATCGTACACGTACCGGCTCGAGGATCTGACCGGTTCCGAGCATTCCAGAGACTTTCGGCGCGGGCTTGGCTGGCGATTTTGCCATTTGGCGGTATGGCAGCGCGAAGTGGCTCCCGTCTGAACTGATATTTACCCGTGTTTGCTGTCGTTTGTGGACCAATGAAGTGTTATGCCGAATTAGTCTTTAATCGCGCAGCAAAAGCAATGCGGCCGCCCTATGGCCGCCCGCTTCGCGCAGCCTATCCAACACGTGCATTAGTGGCGCCCCCTCGAGCCGTCGACGCAGGTGCGGCAACCGTCAGCGATCAGGCTCACTACCCCTCCTCAGTTGCACGCCACTCAACCAGGACTTACGACGCCATGAAGGGTTATTCTTTGCTTGTTTTGTAATTCTAATTTGCCTGTAACTTTTAAAATAAGGCCAAATTCGAGAAAGAAAGTTTCGATAAGTTACTACGTTCAATGCTTCAGGTTCGTGCAAATTAAAAACCAGTCAAAAAGTTGTTCAGAGCCCCTTTAAGGACGAGAGATCGAATAAATTATTTGGAAGATCGTTGAAATATGTAGGAACGTGATGTTTCCGCATTTTTCCCCATAATTGGTGTATATCCTTGGAATGTCAAACTGTTCTGTATACCTAAGTACTTTTTTGTTTGGTGGATTGTACTCCTGAAATTACACGAGAAATAATATTTTGTGAGGACTTCGAACCTGCGTAGGTTACCAATGGCCAACAGGTCCAGGTCGGTCAGCTTGCTCTTCAAAGGTTAGATCTTCAAGGTGTGTGCCGTACGTAATATTTTTTACCATCCTTTTAATTAGGTTATTTATTTTTTGTCCTTTGTAGTTTGAGCAGACTGCGTAAATTGTTATCCCATACCTTAGTTTAGATTCCCTAGCATCTTGTAAATCATTCGTCTTAAGTTAATATCTGCACAACTTCGTAATTTATAAAGGTATGATGAAATTATCCGCAATTAAGTAAGTAATCGACATGTAGATTCCATGTTAAGTACTCGTCAACGTATATACACAAGTACTTCGTTTCCGTAACGTAGGGTAGTGGTAAACAACGGCACTGTCTGCATATCGTTGAATGCATGTAAACAGGCCCTGTAAGATTAACGCGTTTTTGATGAGTTCTAAAGCACATCAAATGTGTTTTTTCGCTGTTCAGAAAAATACAATTTTTGAAAACCAGCTCATTATTTGTTTTATATCCTCCTGCAGAGTTGAGACCGCTGTAAAGTAATTTTCATCTGCCTAGACTGAAAGACTAATTAACATATACATTAAAAAGCATAGGGCCCAACACCGAGCCTTGGGGTATACCGTAGTTGAGGTACAAGGGCATCACTTGTATCATCCCCAATTCCGACTTTTTGAGTTCTGTTGGAAAAGTAGCTTCGAAACAACCTGAGAAACTGCCTGGTAAACCAATTCTTTCCAGTTTATCTAGCAATACAGTGTTGTCAATGGTATCGAAGGCTTTCGTCAAATCTAAGAACAGTGCGACTACTATTTGGTTCTTTGTCTATATCGTACGTCGTTGCCTTGAGCAGACTTGTGCCTATCTCAAATACTCTACTCAAAATACCGTATTTCAAATACTTTTTGAAGTATCTTGGTATCTTGAAAATACTTTTGATCGAAAGTATTTGATATTCTACCTCAATTACATTTCTGAGTATTTTGTACTCATTATCTCAAATACATTTTTGACATTCCGCCATTTTCCGAGTTTTTTCGGTGATGAGGTGGGGTGGGCGGAGCACGAGCAAGTGGGAACATTCTTTCGAGCAGCCAAATCCTGGTGCTAGCTCCGATTAGCTGCGGTGACTTTGACTGAGCCAGCGAAAACATCGCTTTCGGCGTCCCGCTGCGGCGAGACGCCGAAACACACTTGTCTCGAGTGATGGCATGCCCACTCGTGCCTTCTCGCGTTCCTCGCACAACCGCTTCTTCTTTCGTCGGGTTTGAAAACCACTGTTTCCGGGTCTTCGCCGCTGCAAAAGCTGTGCGCTGACTACCGGCTCCCCGAAAATGCCCTGTGCATGCTACCAGATCCTCGCGCTCCAAATCTGCGACCGGCACTCTATGGCTCCGTCATCGAACTGCTAGGGTGTAGGCACTGCGCGCGCTCGTTCTGGTGACGTGCGCGACCGATAGCGTCCCTCTGGTCGGCATTCACTATTGGTCAAACGCTCACTATGGCGTCTGTAGTTAGATCAATTTCGCTTTTATGGATGGATGTAAGAGACTGCAAATTTAGACGATGTCAGTTTTTTATTTACGCTATCGCACTTGTAGTTAGACGGTGATGACTATAGTCGGTTACAAGTCAAGAAGGTAGGAGAAGCTCCTCCCACAAGCGTGGTGCGCCGGTTTCAAATCCCTCCGCAGTCGAAAGAAGAGTTCACTGGAAACGCTCCTTGTTCCGCTTCAATGGATAGATAATGGCCACAGAGTGGTGCCAACTTGTCTCCGACCCCCACTTTTTAAGAAAGCGACCTTTGTATTCATCGGAGAGGGAACCGAGCCCCTGAAAGCAGCCTTTGTATCAATCGGAGGGGGAAGCTAATCCCCGAAAGTCGTCTTTGTTTCGATCGGAGGGGAAGACTCTAATCTCCCTCTCGTGGCTTCCACAATGCTAAGTCAAAGTCGAGAGATAAAGCAAATATGTACAGAAAGGCAAGACCCTCCTCGCGCGTTGGCCGCAACGTCACGGAAACGATGGGACGCTATTGGATGCGGAGGTGGCGGAGGGATATATGCATTCCCTTTGAGGGGCATTTGCCGCTACCTTCTCTGTATGGGGAGTATTCACTGGGCGTCGTAGGTGAGCTCGCCTGCTTTCTGACCACAGGTGAGAGAGAGAGGGGAAAGATGCTTTTGTACGAAGTTTGAGTGGCAAGTTAATCTTCTATAATCTTCTAGGGGAGAATAGCGACGTTTGAAGAAGCCTGGAACCTACAAGGAGAGCCCCGGTGATAAGAGGATTTCGCCTTCCCCTCTTCTCTTGCGGTTGCCCGAGAGCTGACGGGAAACTCTTCCCGGGCATGCGCTGCGAGCAGGTTACCTCAAATATGGCGCCCAGTGAATACCCCCTATAGTAGCCAGGATTACAGCTCCTCACGTCACGGCGAGACAAATCCTGGTCGCGGCGTCACGGACGAAAACCATCCGAAGCTCCCCGGGAAGTGCTCTTTTGGAGCCCAGTCTGATTCCGTCTGCGTTCGACAAAGAAAAACGATATTTGCAGTGATGTGGTAAGCTCGGGTGTAGGACAAAATGACCCCGTTCAAAATGGTCCCGGACAAAATAGGTCCGGTCAAAATGGTCCCGGACAAAATGGTCCCAGGTGAATTTGTCAATACTTTGAGTGCTCTTAATAAAACAAAATGGTTTGGTACTTCTGAAATTTCTTTCGACACATGTTCAAGGATAATATCAACGTTTTCAATATAATCATTTAAGACAAATTTTAAATCCCTTCTATCTATACCATGTAGCTCTATTTCTCAAAGGTTCTTGATTTCTACCGATACATTCCACGTGTGTAATCAATATCTTTCTATCGCCAGAACCAGTTTTCAAATTAGCGCTATCGAGCTTCAAAACGATATCCGGAATGAAGATCATTATCATACACGTACTACAGGTTCTTGACATCGTTTTCTGAAATGAACCTGGCGTACCAACGTGTTCCATTTTTCAGAAACAACATCGCTCTGTCTGAACAATGTATATTAAAGAAATCCAAAATTGATTTCGCAAGTATGAGCGTATTTATTACATAGATCACTTAAAAGACAAGAAGTCGACGCTGCTGAAGCGGAGGCCTAATACGATAACGTATTCATTTGACCCACACCCCTCAAAAGTCGTTCAAGGGACAGAGCCCTTGCATGCATGTACTGTGCACAGAGTTACAAGCCGCCGCTGCATCTCTTTGTAGATTCCCTTTGTCCCCTTCTTTGATGGATGTGCGGCCATTTCCTGTGCCATAACCGTAGCGATAGAAGCTTGTTGAGACTGCAGAGCGTCAATCGCCCTCCAAATGGTGGGATGGCAGTGCCCAACCAAGTTTAAGAACTTAGCGAGGTTGTTAGTCCTGTGGTCGCCGGTCATCGTTGCAACGTGCATGTTCCAAATCCTTGCAGGAAATGTAGGTGCACATCTTCGGAGTCTCGCCGTTCCATTCCTTGTGAGAACTGTGCGAAACGTACCGGTGACATCGGTACTGTCGAAGTAAACAAGCAAATTTTCCGCTTCTGAAGGAGCTGTATACCGCAAAATCTTAATGCCACGTGCGATGTGGTCCAAAGGGAGGGATGCCAGTCCATTCATCCTGCCAACAAACAGGCGAAAGACGTCGCTCTCCTTATAAAAGGACACTAGAGACAGCTCTTGAATTTTTCGCCATGAACTTTGGCGAAAATGAAAATAGCATCCTCTTGTGGTGACGTCTTCTCCGAACACAGCACGTGCAGAGTTCATAGCAGCAGTCTCGAAATCGGTGATGACAAGACCTGGATTTGGTGATGTTCCGGTGGTGGCTTTCGCAGGGGCATCCACGGCGTTCAGTAGTTCCTCGTATGAGTCTTGGGTTTTGTTCTTCATGAAAGAGTAGACTACTGGCACTGCGGTTTTCCCAAAGGGACGTGTAGAACGTTGAGCTGCAGGAACAACCTCGGAGCCATGGCGAAGTTGCCATTCATAAGCAAAGTATCGCTTTGACAAAGCAACCGTAAGCACTCCGCCGTGCCCAACCACTCGACTGCAATTTAGTTGAAATAAAAAAGGGTTAGCGTTGTGTTTGGCGAGTATTTCCCAAACTATTTTTTATGTCTTCCATCAAGAGTAAAAGAATATAAAAACCTGCAAACAGCAAATAAATAATGACACGCTGGGACCATTTTGTCCGGGACCTTTTTGTCCGGGACCATTTTGACCGGATCCCGGTAAGCTCGGTGCCTCGATGCTGTTCTTCGCGCATAGTCTTCTCAACCAGAAACAAGTCGCCGGAATCATTACTGTGACATTGCAACATCTCAGACCTAAAACATGGGAATCGAAACGGCCTCACTCACCTCTGCTATGTAAAGCCCCTCTATCCTGAAAAGTGGCACCATTCATTGTTGTAGAAATGTTCGAGACACGTGCGTGTCGTACACCACTTCTGGGAAGAACATGGCGTCTGAAATCTAGTCGACGTTAAATCTATTCGCGACTCCAATTCACTATAGGGGGCGCCACTCTTCTTCTAAAATGGCGGTTTTAGTGGGGGTCGGCCAGGCGTGCCGCTGCTGAGCCTGTCTAGTGTGCCGGCTTCACTGAGCGACACAAATTATTTCTGGTTATACGAGGAAGCTAGGGTGTCATGAGCCCATGTCGCCTCATAATTCTGGAAACAATAACGGTGTTTAGCGTAAGATTTATGCCAGGATGCACGTTTTAATTCTGGAACGAAACCGAAACTAACCTCTATTTTGGATTTAATTTCTCGGTATAGGTGTTAATTCTGGATCCTTCATAACTCAAGATGTTTCTCACTGCATAATTATTGAGCTAAAGAAGTTGTTCGCGGAAACTTTGTTTTGTTACATACGTGTTCGACCCAGGCGCTTCAAAATATTTTGGAGAGTTCACTGTCCCTTTAATGTAACATAGAATATTGTATTTGTTGAAAAAATCGGTGCTGTTATTTGGGCGTTCTTCCTGCCTTTTCTCGCTCAGATGATTGCCATGTGAAACATTTAACTGCCGGCCTTTTAATGGGTTCTGGGGTATTTAGACGACTAATTGCTTTAACATTATTCCTGTAAAACAATAACGGAATCATATCCAATTTTCACAATATGTTTACAAAATGTATAAATTAGGAAACGCTGTTCTCACTACAGAAACCCAAAGACGGAGTTCGAGTCAGACAGCTGAAGTGTTTGCGTGTCTTCTAAAGCAACGCGTGACGTATAGAACTTTATATTGCATCCAGTGTTTGACGGTTTGTCTATCATGATAACGATGTCAAAGTTTTTCATACGCTAAAACGAAAAAATTGCGGTGGCTTAGCTTGGCTATGCCAGGATATACGTAGCGTGAGCTTATGCGCACAAAATGAGAGGCCCTATCAAGCATCTCCGGTGCAGCGTCAGACTTGGCTACTGCGCAACGGAGGCACACGGCTGGGCACGCGGCGGCGCCAGTGCGTCTGCTGCGGCTATGACGTCACTCCTCTGGAATGCGAAGACCGGCGAGCGCGCGCGGTGGCGGTAAAGCCCGTGGCGGTGGCGGCTCCGGCACGCCAGCTGTGCGCCGTGTGACGTCACTGATCCTCGCGCTTGCGCAGATTGGCGAGGCGCGCGCGCTGGCAGCGGTGCCCGCGGCGACGGCGGCTCCGCCCCGCCAGCTGTGCATCGTGTGACGTCACTGCTCCTCGCGCTTGCGCAGCACGGAGTACGGCTCATTATGAGAGCCACGCGAAACTGCTCAACCTCGGCCAGTGTAGCTAACGCTCAGTGGCGTCACAAGGGGGGGGGGGGGGGGCGCCTCAGGGGGTGTCGCGGCGGGCCACGAGAGCGGGGGGGGGGAGTCGCGGCGGGTCACGCGATAGCGGGGGGGGGAGGTGTCGCGGTGGGACACGCGAGAGCCGGGGGGGGGAGGGAGAGGGGGGGTGTCGCGGCCGACTACCGCCCCGGGTGCCGCTGACCCTCGTTACGCCACTGCTAACGCTACAAAACAAAATGAGACCTTTCTGCAAAGAGTATATTATGGATAAATTACGTGTTTTTTATCGTGGCCTTTATTGAGGGCCTACATTGCCGCAATTTGTATTTACAATAATAATAAAATTAAGATATTTTAATACGTAGTTCTTCAAGTTCTAATATATTTTGTTGCTTATTATCTAATTTCAAACGCGAGAGCAATTATGACCATAAAAAGTGTGCAAATTATCATCGCTCGTGCCGATTGTAGCATTTTTAATTAATAAGATATAAAAATAGTCAAAAAGCAATGAAAATTTTTTAGCTAATCTGAGAAATCTATGTAAAAATACATTAATTGTGGGTAAAGCATATGCCGTTATCAGATACGCGACTTTTGACAATCGGCGAAACTTCCAAAGTCGTCGTCAATATCCTTCCGGACCAAATCCCCCGCTCCCCCCCCCCCTTTTTTCCCCCTAAAAAAGATAACGAATTAAATTTTTTTATTACCAATCTTTTTACATTTAGTTTCTTTAATTTTTACGGGCCCATACCGGCTGCAGCAAAACGTTGGAACAGTAAAGAGTGTTTTTTGCGTTCGGAAATGACATTTCCTGAGCCATGATCTCGAGCAGTTCCTCCGTGCCCGCTGAGCAGAAGAATCGGGGGACCCTCACTAGAGCGCTTCCCGTTTCCGCCGCTGGGGGCGAGCGTCGAGCTGGAGACGCGAATAGCTCCGTGCTGCGCTGTGCCGCTATGGTCTTCTCAATGGCTGCACGTTGCACGTGCCTCGTGCATCGACGCACCTTGCGATACTTTTAAAACATGAAGGGACTTTACCGCCATGAGTACTGTATTCGCTTTTGAAGAACAAGTTATCAAACAGGCAGCACCGGAGTACCTTTAGCGCCTGCCAAAGCTGTACGCGCGCACTCATGACATCTCTGAATAGGCCTGGCAAACTACCAAAGCACCGCGAAAAATGCTGATAACCTATAAAGAAAACACCCTGCACGTGCTCGGTTTTTCAGCGTCAGAACTGTTCGAATGAAATAATTAAATTGAGGCGTGAAAATGCCATTTGTTGGGTTTTGGCTTTATAGGGAGTATTCACTGGCGGCCATAGCTGATGCGCGACTGCTGAGCGCGTGCTGACGGCGAGCTTCCACAGTTCTTTTTCAGCGTGCATTCCACACCATTAAGATTGCCGGTTTTAGCAGCCTATTAATGTGACCTCGCTCTGAGAATGCGCTTTAAAGAGCACCCACAAATATGACGTCCAGTGAATTAATGCAGATGCCAGAACATCCAGGTGTAACCACACATCGATCGTGTGGTCGGGGCCCCCAAACAGCTTGGATTTGCACTGCGTTTGCTCAAGGGGACGCACCAAGATGCCCCCCCCCCCCCGGACCTAAAGCGTTGGGGCACCTATAATCTTAAACTCTCTAATATGGTTCTCGATGTTTGGGTAATTTAGCGCTTCATTAGCGCAATCCAGCATATATATACATAGATATATATGTTTGGTGGTTTTATAACTTGGCAAGTAAACTGTACTGGCCGTGTATAATGCCAGTTTCTACGTCTGCAGAAGGTGCAGTGGCTATGTTATACTGCGGATACACGTGCCTTTTTTTCGCGATGCCCTATATCGAATTCATAGAGCTACAAGGTTGGAGGTGTGAGAACGAAATGTTTATGACTGCACGAGCTTCCCAGCACAGACGCATAGACATGCACAGGCGTAGCACAGCGCTTCGAGATTCTCTACCAAATGGTGACCACCTGGCACGGGATTTCGAGTAAGCGTTGCCTCATTGGCTCACTTGTTGACGAGGTGATTAAGTTATTAGCGGCGAGATGTTTTGGTGGCGCCCTCCTATGGTTCCCCTTGTGACGTCATTACCTTGTGAACAACAAGTTCGATGGTGTTTGTAAATAGCATGGTGGAAGCTTGAAATCATTGCGCTCTCAAAGGAACACTGCCAACACCGTCAAAATTAAAGTTCTTTCATTCCTCTTATTTCCGTCGATGGGAAATCCTTTTCTGACGTCATAGTCAGCGTTCGGCCAATCGTGGAAGGCCGCGACCACAGCGACGCTTTCGGTCGCGCACGTCGCCAATTGTTCAGCCAGTAACAACGCAACACTTGGCTGCTGGCTCGCCCAGTCAATACCACCCAGAAGACAAGGCCCGTTCATGACGTCATCGTTAGTGGATGCCCGACCCGAACCCAGCGGCCAACGCGCTGCAGGAGCCCGACGAGATTCGCAGCAAAGCGGCAGACGCCTCCGTCTGTGGCATCGCCGTCTGCTAGCGTCCCACTCGTTTTGAGACGCTGCATGCAAGACGCACTGGCAATGATGCTATGGTGCCTGGTGGATTACCACGTCCTAAAAAGTCTGTGCGCCTACCAAGGTTATTAGCTCCCCGTATGGCGGCTTGGCGGAGGTGGGCATGGTGTTCTTTCAGATAGTCCATCTCATTGGTTAGCGTAATTCCTGTGCAGAGCCATTTATACTGAGAGAGACTGGCCGATGGGCGGAGCTTGCTGCCCGCTAGAACCAGCGGATTTCGCTAAAGCACAAAATGGCATCACTTATTTTTGTTCTTTATTCCTGCCAAATCGCATAGAATTCCTATGAGTGGGTGTCCGACGGTGGGCTTCGAACCGACCACCTACCGTAGCCGTGACCCGGCAAAATGGGTACAAACGTCCCCCGACCCCGGCGCTCGGGTTTCCCAGGGGATGACGTTTGGGAGAGGCCCTGCAACCCCGCTAAGCGAACACAACATACCCACAACGATATCGTTGTTGCTCGCCGGTGACTCCCACGAAAGTCCGTAGCCCAACGAACTGATCCGGCTTTTTAATTCCACGCGATCTTCTTTTTGCAGTGGCTACCGCCACTGCAAAAAGACGGAGTCGTTTTAGTGAACCGCCCTGGAGTGTTTGATGGTAAGGTAAGCCGCGAGGAGTTCACGGCGGTTGGTGTAACTTTTTGGAGAAGAAACCAAGCTGGAGCCACTCATTGTTGATGCGTTGTTGCAGCACACCTCCTACCACACCTCCAGAAGCACCAACCATCACGCTCGTGAGGCGTCGTGCTCTGGATGAACTAAGAGGGTAGCAGAAACGAGACGCTCCTTGATGGTAGTGAAAGCGTTGTTTGCGGCGTCGGACCAGCCAAGAGTGGCTGTTGTGGCCTTGGTAGTTTGAAGAAGAGCTTTTAGGGGAAGTAGGATTGCTGCGCAGCCTGGAATGAACCACTTGTAGTAATTCACCAGGCCCAGAAAACGGCGAAGCTCGCGGAGTGATTCTGGACGTGGGAAGTCGGTGATCGCTTTCATCTTGTCGGGAAGAGGGCGGATGCCACTGGAGTCTACCATGTGGCCCAAAAACTCCAATGACGGGACGCCGAACGCACATTTCTCTGCGTTGACGGTCAGGCTGTGTTCAGCGAAACGCCCGAAAACCAGGCGCACGTGGCGTATAGATGCTCCTCCGGCGATGAGCTGGCGACAAGAACGTCATCGACGTAGGCGAACACGAATGGTAGTCCGCGGAGAATGAAGTCAATGAAGCGTTGGAAGCTTTGAGCGGCATTTCGCACACCGAAAGCCATCCGGGTGAACTCGAAAAGTCCAAGCGGTGTAACGATTGCGGTTTTGTTTTACGTCTTCGGGAGCGACGGGAATCTGATTGTACGCTCTCTGTAGGTCGAGCTTCGAGAATATGGTACATCCGTTCAGGTTGGTAGTGAAGTCCCGAATGTTGGGGATAGGATAGCGGCCGGGGACTGTCGGGGACTGGAAAAGAAGAACATCGCGTAGAATTAAAAAGCCAGATCACGTCCGGGTCACCAATGTGGAGGGACAGACGAAAAGCGACTACGTCTGACGAAATCCGAGATCGAACTGATCCGGCTTTTTAATTCCACGCGACCTTCTCCTTTTCCCAGTGGCTATCGCCACAAATCGAAAAATATGCAGCAAATTTTTCGATTTCCTAACGTTTAGTGTTGTTTTGAGAACAAAATGATGCTGATATTTAGGTTCTACGGTAAAAACTACGCCAAAAAGAAACATTAACTCTTTTTTTAACCGTTTCAGCTTTTCTTGAAGCTTAACACAGAAACAAATGGGAAGATGGTCACTGAGGTCAGAAGTTATACTCCACTGTTCATCCGATCTGTATGAAAATTATTCATAAACAAATCTAAAATAGTTTGGACTGTACGGTAATTCTTGTGGGATGGACAGTCACGTTGACACATCTGTTCATGCTAACTAGGTTCTGAATATCCCTTTTCGAAGCACTGTCAAAATACATATCAATGTTCGAAGCGCTTCATATTATACATTTTGTTTCCGCACTTTTCATGTAGAACATTTGTTTTATCTTAATCCTGTGCTATTCGTGACTCACGACTTTCGCGCCAACAAAACCCTATCAGATTGAGGGCGCATTCCCTTTACTCGAGTTTGTGGAGGCATTCATAGATGGAGCCAGTAGTAGCACGGGCGCGCTCGTGCTGGAATAAATTGCTCTGCCATTTTTAAAGACTGAATATGAGCGCTGAACCAAATGAAACCGGACGCTAGATTAATGAATTAAATGTCTCCGGTGTCGTTCACTGGCAAGTTTAGTGGCGCTGGTCAAGTTGGAGGCGACCTGGAAGTGTCGCACGCTAGAACCTTGATAATGATAAATGTCGGACGCTTGCACGCGCAGAGAGATACCGAACTTGAAAATGCTCTAAATTCACTTCGAATTCTTCGGCAAATTTTCTAATTTTAGTCATTGATAGGAGGAGGACGGTAGGGCATTTCTTTCCGATGCCGACTTCCAGCACCCGCTCGTTTCCTCGCGTCAATGAGTATATAGTAAATGTATCCACACCAAACTGTTCAGTGGCATACCAAGCCAGGCAGGGAAAAGGCTTATGTGGCTTCAGTACCCCCCCCCCCCACACACACACACACAAAAAAATCTAGCCGACCCTATGATATACACATTCATTTTAGCCCCAACCTCCGCACCCCAAGTCATTAGCATTCCAGCCACTGCAACACCCCCCCCCCCTGAAAAAAAGAAGCCTGGCTACAGCACTGACATTGTTCGTTTATACCCTTCTTTTAATTTGGCGCCGCGAATCGTTTACGCAAGATCCACAACAGTTTAGAATAAAACTTTCTCGATCAAGACAAATAGCGGAGTATATGAACTCCGATACAGCACACGACAAAGCCCTCCTTTCCGGTGACATCGGCTTGGGGCGTCGCCCAGATCGTTTATGATTTCTCGCAGGGTTGCGATCCGCGAACCGCGATCGCCACCCAGGTATCGCTAGTTTGAATGGGAAAAAAAGTATGTTACATTTTCTTAGTTTGTTGTTTTAATTAGAACCATCTGTAGTCCCTGGTGCATTGTTTGCGGACGTTTGATGACCTCGTATCTTTAAAGGAATTAGGACGAGAAAGTTAAACAGGTAGATTACTCTTGATACAAAACTCTCGTAGGTTATTTACTTCCCAACTTTCGCGATCCTTAAAGCTCTGCTAAGTGCACGAATGAATTTTCTAATGTCCATCATCTGTATTTGGCGAGCAGCCTGTCAGAATTCTAACGTAACCTCTCCAAAGATCAGTGTGCCTGTACAAGCCCTGCCTCCAGCCTTGTTATCATAACCTCGCGACCGGTGCAAATACAACAGTGAATTTTCTAATGTCCATATCATCTGCATCTGGCGACCAGGCAGTCCTTGCAGAACTTGGACGTAAAAGCTGTTCAAAGATGATCGTGATTGCAAGCCCTGCCTTCCAGCCGTGTTATTGTTACCTCATGACGAGTGTATCTTCTGCTCACTGCGCCTAGATCTCGGGACATGTCGCCATGAGCCCAACCATCGGTTCACTTGGCTGTCTGTGGGTCTAATTTTCTCACAGGCAGAGAACTAGGCTCTGAAGCTTCCCAAGGTAAAATCCACCACTAAAATACATCTTTGATGAAAATTTGAGTTCGCTACGTGTAAGCGCCGATTTTTCCTGCCGACTTTAGGGCGAGCTTCGGTGTTGATAACACCCTAGATATATACGCATGTATATACACACGGACGTGCCAGCTATGTGTATACGCACGGTGTTTCTACGCGCACGCTTGTCGGTGCATTCGGCTATGTTTGCTTGTCGCCCGCAGGTGTGCGCACACCACGTTCACTTATGCGCCTTCGTGGCGTATAATTCGCCAAGGCTGGCTACCCCGTCAGAATTTTCTTTTTGCGGAAGACCAAAACGTCTTGTTGCGTATCGCGGGCACCGACGTGCACCTCGGCTTCCGCTCGCAATTTCTGTGTATAAATCTTGCCGCGGCGTCTCATCGGTGGGGAAATTGTTTTGGTTGTGTGTTTAGGATCTTCCTGCAAGAGGTAAACCTCGGATACGCTTAGTAATGCACGAGTCACCCATGCAGATTTGGGGGAAGGAGGGGGGGGGCGTTTGTAGATTCAGCGTTCCACGCCTGTGTTGGAGTGTGGATTCGCGGTGATGCTCTAAGAAGTTTCCGGAGAACTTTCGCTGTCACAGTTGGCTAGCCGAGTGGATGACTTGGTCGCCATTTTCTTGTGTTTCCTTTTCGCACCATTTTGTTGTTTTTATCGAGCGTTCGTTTCAGTTTAGCGTCCACCCGCCCTGCTGAAGATTGAGTTCCAGTAGTCTCTGTTCTTGTATAATATTAGGGTGTTTTAGCAAAGCGTAACTGTTGGCTACCAGCCTACCGCGACCACGGTCCGGCTCCTGACGAGCGATGAAGAGTATGCTTCGAAGTCACAGCGTGAGCTTCCTATAGCAGTGCCTACCACAATGATATGCTAAAACTGCCTATTGAAAACTTCACACCTTACCATGTAGCTTATTTTAGAGCGCAGCTCTTAGGCGCCCGTTTCCGGCTTGAGCGGCGTCGCCGTCACCGTCGGCGTAACCGCGCGGTGCATGATGGGTAAATTTCCCCGCTAAATTTAGCGGAAAATTTTCCCCGCTAGATCTGGCGGGAAAATTTTCCCCCCTACGACCTCCTCGAGGTCACGTGAAGCCAGCCCCCTCCCCGAGTACGTGACCCCCCGTGCCTTCCCCTCCTCCTCAAGAGCTGCGCTCTAATTCGGCGTTACAGGAAGTTGTAAACGGCTTTCATTTTTTTATTACCTGTTTCGATTGAAAAACGTTTTCTTAATTTAATGCATTGCATGAGTTGCCTCTTCTATCATCTAATTATCTCACTAATCGTGCAAAACAAGTTATACTTGTTTTGTGCGTGCTTCTACGAGCAGTCCACTGGGTGGTGTTGAACTGGTCACCGGACCTCTTCAGGCGGAGATCACGGTAAGTGATTCGTAGTTCGCGGTAATCCGAGTCCCCTTAAAGCCGGGGGGGAGGCAGCTTATACATCATACAAAAGACATTCTGCATACAGATTTGAAAGCGAGTCACCGTGAGCTCTGTGCTTCGAATGCCGCATGTCAATGAGTTAAAGGAGAAACGTAGCACGTGGCATTCGAACCACTAATATTGCGGTGAATCGTGTTTGCAGACCTTTGCATGATGTATGAGCAGTGGGACCCGCGGCTTACGCGCGAAAATCTGAGCGCGCGAGGCTGCACCACTAACACGTAAAGAGCTTCGCTGAAGCCGCACTCGTCTATGATAGCGATAGATACAGTAAAATATCCCTGCCTCCTGAATCGTCACGTCAGCCGTATGGCAATCATATTTATCACGTGCTGCCCTCTAGCCAATCGCATACTTAAACGCCGCGCTCTGGTTAGGGTGTACTAGAACTGGGAGGTGTGCCGACCGCGTCGGCCTCTCCATGGGAGCTGGGTGTCGTGTGGCCCAATTCTGCCGCAGGGGCCTGGGGTGGCGCTGCCAGTCACAGCAGAACCAGGAGGCCGGTCAGGCATACATCGGCTTGCAGAAAACCAAACACATGTGAATGCCGCATTACTGAGGCGTTCAGCCAATCTTGTTTTACATTTGGCCTATGACATGACGTTGCACTCGTACGCGACGCCTAAAATCAGGTCGCACTTCTCCACCAAAGGAAAAACCTGGATACGGAAATAGAGCCTTGTACCATAGGTGACGTCATAAGTCAAAAGTGGGTTGGGAGGGGTATGGCCACCTATACATGACAGTCACTAACAAGAAACAACCACTTTCCTTTACTTACACAATTGACGACCTACCCTTGCAAAAAGTCACAGAATACAAATACCTCGGGGTAACAATTACCCCAAACCTCAGCTGGAACGCACATATTAGCGATTTAGTCACGAGGGCTTCAAGCAAGTTATGGTTTCTTCGCAGAAACTTACGCCACTGCACCTCTACAACTAAACTGGCGGCTTATAAATGTTTAATCCGTCCCATTTTGGAGTACGCAGACGCAGTGTGGGATCCAAGGTCGCAAGTCTGTATCAATGCACTAGAAAACATGCAAAAAGAAAGCACTGCGATTTATCTACAACCGGTAGTGGATCAGGGCGTTAGAGCCGGATCGATGTTCTCAATGTACGTGACGAACTCTGTCCGGACCTCATCCCGCCCCTGCTGCCGATCATCCATTACTGAGCTCTATAGGCTATCCGGCTTGTCACGCTGCCCGAAGGAAAATTAACAGACTAAAGTTTTTCCACAACCTTATGAGCAGCCCAAATGGTCTGTCGCCAAGCGGTATGTTACAGTCAACTCTAACTGACTAACTAGAAATAAACACGACAAACCAATGAACGAGTTTTCTCTGTCACGGTGATGTTTATATGTATAGCTTTTTACCCGCACTGCTACTGAATGGAATAAGCTTCCGTCACAGCTGGTAAACGAAGACTGCCCTGTTGCATTCTCAGACGGCCTCCAGTCACTCGTCACTGATGACGCAAGTTCTTAGATTGGCTGGGATGAATTGTGTACCCCTGTATTTTACGGCTGATGTTTCTTGGTCAATTTTTTTTTGTGCGTATGCGGGGGTAGCTTTGCCTTTGCATGTGCACAGATCTACCCATGTTTACTTAGGGTCTGCTTTGTTGTACATATTTCTGCTTTTATGTGATGTTTTTTTGTTTTCTTGCTTCCAGTTATCTTTTCATTGCTTTTGCCTTGTCTCCGCAGGCGGCTGGCAATTTCCACCAATAAATTAAAATAAACATGACTTGCACGTAACTGTCTGTCATCGTACCATCCTGACAGTCCACCCGTACTCGTTCTTACCGAAAGAATCGGTGGTGCGGGGTGAAGGCTGCTGTTGGTGCGCGCTCAATCAGCAGCCCACAGGAGCTGCTGATGTGACGTCAGCCATGTATCGATATATATTACCTATTCACAACTTTCAGCGATAATGGTACCGTGGTGTGAGAATTACGATCGCTAGCTCCTGGATGATAGGCTTGAAAATTAAGTTGCTTTCCTACACCTTCCTGACGTGGAAGAATGAGGTATAAGGCTCTTATATCGCTCGTGTTTCAGAAAACTTAGAATTACTCACGCGTCACAGACCCGACCTCGTACTTGGTACTACTGTTCTATGACGATCATCCAGATGACTGCCATTTTCATAAGAATTAGTACGTCCTCTGTAGGCCGTGAAAGATGCGAATTAGTTTCTGCCCCTGCAAGACGTGCACGTGGGTTCGCCATATTTCCACTTTTCGCTTCTTCCATCTGCGCACCAAATGTCAAGCTGACATCATGGGGCTGATATACCTTATTTCTGTTAGCGTCAGCATTAGCGTGATGGACATCACCCTTTTTGAGTGTCCGCCATATTGTGTTTACCAAGTAATCAAGACCTTCGAGGCGGTCGGATGGGCATCCGGCTCGCACCCAAGTTTCCGAGTTTGTACCAATGTACTTATTACAACTGTTCCTAAATAAACTCAGTTTTCTATTACATTTCTTACCGTGTTTCCTTATAATCTAGTGCTCTAAAAAGTAACATCCTTCATGGCATCCCGGGAAGGGCGAGGGTGCGAGGAGAGATGGGGGGGGGGGGGATGCAGCGAGACAAGATGGCATTTCTCAAGTCCAAGACTATGGCTATAGTGTATGACCTTCCCATTACCGATAACGTTTGGTGTGTATGCGGTATTCACTGGACGCTCTATTTGAGTTCATGCGTATATGCTCAAAACAATTTCACATTCCTGCTAAGACAGGCGACATTGGGGGCGTAGAATGAACGTTGCAAAAGAACTGCGGAGGCTCGCCCTCTCGGCACACGCTCTGGAGCCGCGGACTCAGCTATGGCCTCCGCACTCTGGCCGGCATTCGCGATTGGCCAAGAGCTCATACTGATGTCTCTATTTGGATTAACTTTGCTTTCCTCTGCAGAAAGAAGAACAACGTGGAACTGTCAACTTTGACTGTGTTGGTTTATGAACATGATGTCTTCTGAGCTTACATGGCGCTTTATACACACACCATCGAACATGCAGTTCGCAGCTGATGATAAGTAGTTAGGATTACAACTCGTGACGTCACGAAATGAAATCATGAGAGGGCGCCACCAAAACATCTCGCCGCTTATACAGTCCCATTCGGGTGCGTTTGTTGCCCGCATTCTAAGGCTGCAGCAAATACCGTACATATACACACTCGAATTCTTCACCGCCAAAGTTTAGGGCGTCGCAGCCATAGTTTGATGGCTGGAAGCGTTCTCGTGGACGACGATTTTAACGACGGCGCGCATTTGCCGTTCCTTTGTTCCGCTTTTTATTTTTTATATTTACGTAAAGAAACGTGTTGTTTGAACTTTCTTTGTTGTTTTGTTAGAGCAGCGTGTATACTCATGTCTCTGCATTCTCGGTTTAGTGGAATGAAAGCGTTCCTTATCAACGCCTCTTATTCAACGCGCGTCGCGGTTGTGTCACGCTATGTAGAATTTGTGTGTGCGTGTTTGTGTGTTTCGTGCGCTTTTTTTTTTTTTTGTGGTGATAAGTTGCGGGGCGCGTATTTCGAGTTGCGTGGGTGTAACGGTGTTACACCCCGAAAACCGTCGAGAGACATTTAGGACCCTCGGAGCGATTTGGAAGAGCGCGCATTTTCGCCGCTATTCAAGACGTGTCTTCAAGTTGTTTGGTTCCATTGCTGCCTTCTTTTTGACTCGAGGTTTCTAGTTCGTTTATTTATTTATTTTTTTCTTCTTTGTAGTCTCATGTTTGACACGGACAAAACGATATAGAAGTAGGAATTGCAGAGCCCATGGATCCTGGGTTCAATCCCAGGATCCACGGTCGATTTAAAGAGCCTGGCCGCTATTTGAGACACCTCATATATTCTTCTGTTCGCCTTACATATCGTAAGGCGAACAGACCGCGGCGAACGCTATACGAGACATCGGAGCCGACCCAATGAAGTATGAGTGTCACGTGACCAGTCTTGTACACATATTGCTCCGAGAAAGTAATCGATTACCATTACCCTCGGATAAAAAGTATTGCATTAAATTACTTGGTTACTCGAAAGGAAAAGTCATGGGCCGTTACTCGAAAAGTAACCTTTACTTTTCCGATTACTTCGCTTTTTTTTTTCTGCATGCAGGTTTGGAAACGGGTTTTTTGTACTGTCTATTATTGGATTAGAATCGCTGGATTACGAACTATACGCATCTTCTAAATCCTCCCCATTTGGTAGACCGTCCTCTAATTGTCCGAGGGCTTCTTGGTAGAGAGGTTTGTAGAAACAGTGGGGGCCAGTAGGAGGGGAAGGAAAACTATTGACGGTTAGCGAGTAATTTCTCTTTTTTCACTGTCTAGAGTAATCGGATTACTCATGCGATTACTACCTTATCAGGGTAACTCAGATGATTACCAAATTACTCTAAAATGTAACCGATTACAAGTAATTTGATTACTCGTACTGAATATACCGTACAAGTAAGCACGTGACCTTTTTTGGAGGAGCGCTGCCGTGATGCCTAAAGGCGTGGCGTCACGTGGTCTATACTCTATAGGCTCGTAGCTCTGGATTGGCCACGACGGCTCTGAGTGGCCAGCTGGCGCGGCCCCGTTGACAGCTCTTCAACTACGTCAATGACACGCCACGTGAACGCCATGGCCACGCCCATTTCGCCATCTTTGATCCCCACCGACGCCGGGGACCCATATGCCCGTATGCTTGGCTCTCGGTTTCCTCCTACGTATGACTGCTCTATTGTGCTTTAAGTCATCCGCTAGCAGTATTTGGGCTGTGTCGTGTTTATTCAGCAGCGATATTTTAAGTTAGTTCCCGGTTACCATGTCAATTCTTTCTCCGTACTCGCCGCGTCCCCAGCCCTCAATCCCTTTGCGGACGTTCGGTGCGTCGTGTAAATTACGCGTGCGTAAATTTCGAATTTTGCAGTTCTGGTTGACGCCTCTTGTTATTTTAGCAGTGCGCAATGATAGCCACTTTTAGCTCGCAGCTGAGTGGCTTTCCGTCAGTGTTCTGATAAGCGAGCGCATACAAGAATGCTATCGTTGCCCGTGTTTCTGAAGAAAATTGTCTTTTCGATTGTAGAGTTTTCGAGAATTTTCAGAGCTTCGTTTCTTCCTAATTCCATTTCCTCTTGATTTTGCGTCAGCGTGCCAAACGAGGTGACTTGATCGAAGCGATCGCTACTCCTGATATGGGATGCACACGCCGTGCATGCTTACCGCGTGCCTCCACCGAACTCTCTCGGCAATGAAACAGCAATATTGTTCTCCGAACATCTATAGGAAGCCGGAAGACTACGAATAAATGAAGAAAATAAATTACCGTTGTGCAAGTTCCCTGGCATTAAAAACGGCGCCGGCGCTAGCGTTTGTCGTAACGTTAGAGCCGTTTATTTCATAACGGAAGGTTACGAAATAAACATGGAGCTACTCAGCATCAGGTGACTCTTCGCGAATGATAAGCTTGCTCGTTTTAATAGATTTAACTCGATTGATTGGCCGTTCCTAACGGCGCTGAGATCCCAGCATCTATCGTCATGTCATGACATGAAAATCAATGAAAGATAGAAAGGCAAGAAAACTTGATTTTCATAAAACAAAAAAATAGCATTTTTAGAAGCATCAAGTAATAAATTCATTGACTTCGCGGTTTGGACAAGAAGGCAGCAGAAAACGCTTCACAGATGGAACGTCCTTGTCTCGTGCTGGAAGGAAGCACAAAATCAAAAACTGCAGTGAAGAACCGGTTTTTGAACAAAAGACTGATGTTCAGGTCAGCAAAGGCACCGGTGAGATTCGAACTCACGATCTCCTGTTTACTAGACAGGCGCTTTAACCAACTAAGCCACGGCGCCAGAACGGTCGGAGTTGATATGAAGCACAAAATCAAAAACTGCTGTGAAGAACCGGTTTTTGAACAAAAGACTGGATGTTTAGGTCAGCAAAAGGCACCGGTGAGATTCGAACTCACGATCTCCTGTTTACTAGACAAGCGCTTTAACCAACTAAGCCACGGCGCCGGAACGGTTAGTTGATATGAAGCACAAAATCAAAAACTGCAGTGAAGAACCGGTTTTTGAACAAAAGACTGGATGTTCAGGTCAGCAAAAGGCACCGGTGAGATTCGAACTCACGATCTCCTGTTTACTAGACAGGCGCTTTAACCAACTAAGCCACGGCGCCGGAACGGTCAGTTGATATGAAGCACAAAATCAAAAACTGCTGTGAAGAACCGGTTTTTGAACAAAAGACTGGATGTTCAGGTCTGCAAAAGGCACCGGTGAGATTCGAACTCACGATCTCCTGTTTACTAGACAGGCGCTTTAACCAACTAAGCCACGGCGCCGGAACGGTCAGTTGATATGAAGCACAAAATCAAAAACTGCAGCTGAAGAACCGGTTTTTGAACAAAAGACTGGATGTTCAGGTCAGCAAAAGGCACCGGTGAGATTCGAACTCACGATCTCCTGTTTACTAGACAGGCGCTTTAACCAACTAAGCCACGGCGCCGGAACGGTCAGTTGATATGAAGCACAAAATCAAAAACTGCAGCCAAGAACCGGTTTTTGAACAAAAGACTGGATGTTCAGGTCAGCAAAAGGCACCGGTGAGATTCGAACTCACGATCTCCTGTTTACTAGACAGGCGCTTTAACCAACTAAAGCCACGGCGCCGGAACGGTCAGTTGATATGAAGCACAAAATCAAAAACTGCAGCCGAGAACCGGTTTTGAACAAAAGACTGTATGTTTAGGTCTGCAAAAGGCACCGGTGAGATTCGAACTCACGATCTCCTGTTTACTAGACAGGCGCTTTAACCAACTAAGCCACGGCGCCGGAACGGTCAGTTGATATGAAGCACAAAATCAAAAACTGCAGCCAAGAACCGGTTTTGAACAAAAGATCAGGCGTTCGGGTCTGCAAAAGGCACCGGTGACCTGAACTCACGATCTCCTGTTTACTAGACAGGCGCTTTAACCAACTAAGCCACGGCGCCGGGACGGTCACTTGATATGAAGCACAAAATCTAAAACTGGTGTGAAGAACCGGGTTCTTCCCAACTAAGCCACGGCGCCTTTTTCCTTTCCATTCCTTGATTTTGACATTGACAAGTCAACAACATACACTCAAAATAAGAGGTTAAAAACCATCAGCTCACCTGGCTGACGCAAAAATGTTAAAATTCTTTGAGGTTAGCAAGCCCCTCAAGAAGTGGCAACCATTCAGGCCAAGGTTGCTGGGCCTTATACAATGCCTTCATAAAGCACACTTGCTCTGCAAAATACTTGTGTACAGGACGCACATCGACGTCCGCATGGCGCACGGCCATGCGACACCGCCACAGACTGTGAAGGCCCAGCAGCATGACCATATCTAGAGGCACACTGTCATCCCCTTTAACAGGTAAAAATCGAATTCCGTGTGGCGTAAGAGGTAGGTCCTTTTTGAGCGTTCTTTGCAGGACGTCCCAGAAAAACACTGCGTCCCAGCAGTATAGAAAGACATGTTCAATTGTTTCTTGCTTTTTGCATAATATGCAGTTATCGGTCCACGCAATAGGCACTCCCTTCTCGGCTAGCCATGCTTTGACCGGTAAGGTTTGGCTGTGCAACTTGAAAAAAAAACGTTTTAGTTGAGGCGGGGATGATCATTCTTTTGACACGTTTTAACACGTCCTGCCCTGGGCCTTCACTAAAAAGCATACGATACAAAGGAGTGGGAAAAATTAAATCAATAATGTCTTTTGTCAACCGTTTCCGCGAGACACCGCACAAGTATTCCAAAGAAAACCGCGTTGTTAAAAACTGATAAGCATCAACGACTTCTTTTAGATAACCGCGTACAGAACCACTGACGTCTACGCCAGATGACACAATGAACTCAGGAAGAGCGCTGCGCAGCCTCGCTTGAATGACCGTGCATAAAAAAGGATCTTTCTGGTCTCGAAGAAACAAAAATCTATTAACCAGCTGTCTTACAAACAAATGGGAAAGTCCCAGCCCGCCAACACTGACCCTTCGGAAAAGATTCGTTCGGCTCGTCCTCTCCCATACCGAGCTCCAAATAAAAACGGCAAATACACGATGAATGCGGTGAATGTTAATACGTGAGCAATGCAACACCTGCAACACGTACCAAATCTTCGCGGCAAGGAATGTGTTACACACAGATGCACGCGCAAAAATTGATAAACCATTGCCTCCCCACTTGTTTGCCTTGGCGCGCAAAGCCTCAGTCTCATCGCGCCAGTATTCGTTAGTGTTGCGATAGTGATTCAATGGTACCCCAAGATACCGAGACGGTGAATCCGCCCACGCAATGCGTTCATACACAGTCGGCGTCGAAGGCCAATCGCCGTGCCAAAGGCCCACACACTTTTCAAAATTAACGGAACTGCACGTATGGTCGCAAAACATTTCCGTCAACTCTACGGCTTTCTTTACACTGTCTTTGTCGATACAAAAAATTGCCACGTCATCCGCATATGACAAAATGCGGACTTCAACAGTCTGTAACTTGAAACCTCGAATGTAACTACTATGAATAACGCTCAAACAAAAAGGTTCGAGAAAAATACAAAAAAGCAACGGCGAAATCGGACAGCCTTGTCTCACGGAAGAAAAGAGACGAACGCGCTCAGTCACACATTTGTTCACCACAAGACGGGTGGCGCAATTTTTGTATGCCATACGTATACCATCACATAAAACTGCCCCCACATTTACATGATCTAAAATATCAAAAAGGACTTGATGGGACACCCGGTCGAAAGCCTTTTCCAGGTCGACTTGTAACATTGCCACTCTTCTTTCCATAGTGTCGCAACATTCCAAAATACTTCGTGCAACGTGCACGTTCCTTACAATACTCCTGCCCTTTATACCACACGTCTGGTGCGGGCCGACGATAATGCTAATGACACTCTGTAGTCGTTCTGCTAATACTTTCATGAAAATCTTGTAGTCCACATTGGTTAATGTAATAGGGCGGTAAGAACCAACGGAACGGAGTTTCAAGCGGTCTTCACTTTTGGGAATGAAAATAGTGTGTGTGCACAAAAACGACGGGGGCAAAACATTAAGGGTATACGCTTCGGTAAACACACAGTGCAAAAACGGGGCAAGCTGATCTTTGAAAGCTTTATAAAATTCTGCTCCTAAACCATCAGGGCCGGGTGACTTTCCCGGTTTCAAGTTGTCGATGGCTTTTTCGACTTCCCACAACATTATAGGTTGTTCTAACTTTTCTTTTAGTTCGTCTGCCAGCTTCGGCATTAACGGCAAATAAAAATTCCGAAACCCGTCCTTTTTAGGCTCACGATAACTGAACAGTTCTTTATAGTACTCAACGAACGCGCGTTGTATGCTCGCGTTATCGCTCGTCAGAACCCCTTGATACGAAATTTCCGTGATTTCATTTTGACTCGCATACTTTCTTTCCGCGCCTATCGCCCTTTTCGTGGGTAGCTCCCCAAGCGATAACCGGTTCCATCGCGCTCGCAGCATAGCCCCCTTGTATTGTTCAGTATCAAGAATTTCGAGGCGCTTCTTGATACTGATAATTTCATCCGAAAAAGAACCTGGCGATAGGCATTCTTCCAGCATCAACCTTTGAAGCAGGCTGTTTAACTCGCGCGATTCTTTCTTTTCGTTATGCTTCAATAGGCCGGAGCGCTCGATGGAAGTCAATTTTATTTCCTGTTTAAACAATTCCCATTTCACTCCGAATCCTTGCCCTTTTGCGTTCGCTGAATCTTCAAGATTTTTTCGGACCGCTTGTACAAAAAGCTCGTCTTCAAGAAGTTTGGAATTAAATTTCCACAAATCCCACGTGAACTTTTTAGGCGTATCTTTGGAGGAACAAATTAAAAAAGAAACAAGGCAATGATCACTGAACGACACGTGATCAACGGCGTATTGCTTGCACGCTCTTACAAGGTCGAGGGAGACATACGCTCTATCCAAGCGTGCATGACTTGCACCTTGGAAATGCGTGTACTTTAAACTCCTACCGCGGGACGCGCAGTGGGCAACGTCTTCTAAATCGCACCGCTGAAGCATGTCGCACAAAAACACGGTGCTCGCGTCCCGAAACCTCACGCTATTTGACCTATCCTGCGGCGCGCACACACAATTAAAATCGCCCAATAATATAACTAATCGATCAGTTTGAACATACTCTTCAATAAACTCGAAAAAAAATAAACGTTCCTCCGTCTTAATAGGGGCATAGATGCACACCACACGAAATTTGTACTTGGAAATAATAAAATCGCACAAGACAAAGCGCCCCGAATCACAACTGACGACTTGTTCGACGGTCCCGATAGATTTCTTTAGAAATAAAAGACAACCCCCCGACGTCCCCCTAGCGTGGCTGACGCACACGTCATACCTCGCTTCAAAAAGCCGTACCATGTTTTCCGTCTGGGCCTCGCCTTCCATTTTCGTCTCCTGAACCGCGACTATGTCCAGGTCATTCTCGATAAACAAGCGGTTTACCTGGTATTGGCGACGCCTGGCACATAAGCCGCGCACGTTTAACGTGCCCACCCGTAAAGATCGTTCAAGGTTCATGAACGGTTGAAAGGGAGGCTAGACGGAAAACAAGGTAGGCTCGCACAAAAAAAAGAAAGACGCTCGCGCAAGAAAAAGTTAATGGAAACAAAAATGCGGTTGACACTTGCACTGCCGGTTAGGCCCGAAAAGACTCACAGGGAGTCCTTCCTGCGACGATCGTCCGGCGGGACACGCGGCTTCGCCACGACCCGAAACTTCTTGATTCCTGGCACAGGCAACCCGCTGGCGGCCGTTCCGACGGTTGCAGCTGGTGCTGGCGCAGGGTCCCTCGGTCGCTTGAGAGTGGAGTCCATGTCTGCGTCCTGGCACTCTTCCACTCCGGCCTCGCTGTTTAGCCCGCCGGGATGGCCGGGCTTCGTTGCCGATGGACCGCATCCGGAAAGTGCTGGCTCATGGGGCAGGCGCTCCTTAGTGTCGTCGCGGGGCGTGACTTGCGCTTCGGATTTCTCCTCGGGGTTGCGCACGACGGACGCTGCGTCAGGGTTGCCGTCGTCGTTGGGCGTGGGCGTACCACTAGGCTCCGTCGATGGCAGGGTGACGGGCGATGACCCTCCGACGGCTTCCTCTGCCTCCGCGTCGTCCATGACGTAGTCGGTGTTGTCCTCCGACTTGCGGTCACGGGCGATAGACGCGTAGGTTTTGACGCAGTCTTCTGCTGCGTGGCCGTACCGGTGGCAGTCCGTACAGCGAGGGACGCGGCAATCTCGCCGGATGTGGCCCGTACGCCTGCACCTGAGGCAGAGTGGGGCCCGTCCTGGCACAACGACGAGGACCTTGCAGCCTTCCAGGCGAATTTCGTGGGGGAGGCTGTCGACGGTACAACCGTCCTTGAGAGTCAGGCGTACCGTCCGGGTGTTTGACTCGACCGCCTCGAAACCCTTTTCCCTGAAGAGGTCCCGCGTTATGTCAGTCACTTTGCCGTACCGTTCCATCTCCCTTTTTACTTGACAGTTCGGCACGTCATAGGGCACCCAGTGCAGCTTGAGCTTAACTTCCACGTTGGCGGGGTCCATTACGAGGCACCGCCCCCTTTCACGGTTAGTTCTTTAGCGTCCACTAACCTCTGCTTTGCTGCAAGCGAAGCCAGCCGTAGCATCCAGACATGGTTCATCTGGTGCGGTCCCGCCGACACCAGATCTTTCAGCACTTGCAGCCGCAGCAGTTCGTCGCGGAAGTCTTGAATCCGGTATGGCCGGCCCTTCACGTCACAGTGCAGAAACACACAGTTCATGGCGATGTATCCGTTCGGCAGGGGAGGCAAAATAACTTTGTACTCGTCAGGGTTTCCAGAGGCAGAATTAGCAGAAATACCACGGCCAGACGCGGCCGCTGTCACCGCTCCTACGCCAGCACTTGCGCCGGTAGCGAATCATGCAGGCTCCGTAGAGCAGCTCATGAGTACACACGGTACGCAGGTGCCTGGTGTGACATTGATACACACGTCCGATCGCTTCGGCTGCCGGAAGTGGAATCAACTAAGCCACGGCGCCGGAACGGTCAGTTGATATGAAGCACGAAATCAAAAACTGCTGTGAAGAACCGTTTTCGAACAAAAGACCGATGTTTCCGGTCTGCAAAAGGCACCGGTGAGATTCGAACTCACGATCTCCTGTTTACTAGACAGGCGCTTTAACCAACTAAGCCACAGCGCCGGAACGGTCAATGGCTATGAAGCACACAATCAAAAACTGCAGCCAAGAACCGGTTTTTGAACAAAAGACTGTATGTTCGGGTCTGCAAAAGGCACCGGTGAGATTCGAACTCACGATCTCCTGTTTACTAGACAGGCGCTTTAACCAACTAAGCCACGGCGCCGGAACGGTCAATGACTTTGAAGCACACAATCAAAAACTGCAGCCAAGAACCGGTTTTTGAACAAAAGACTGTATGTTCGGGTCTGCAAAAGGCACCGGTGAGATTCGAACTCACGATCTCCTGTTTACTAGACAGGCGCTTTAACCAACTAAGCCACGGCGCCGGAACGGTCAATGGCTATGAAGCACACAATCAAAAAACTGCAGCCAAGAACCGGCTTTTGAACAAAAGACTGTATGTTCGGGTCTGCAAAAGGCACCGGTGAGATTCGAACTCACGATCTCCTGTTTACTAGACAGGCGCTTTAACCAACTAAGCCACGGCGCCGGAACGGTCAATGGCTATGAAGGACACAATCAAAAACTGCAGCTAAGAGCCGGATTTTGAAAAGAAGGCTCCTTATGCATGTTTCGGGCTGCAAAAAACGTCGAGGAACTTGATGATCTATATATAAAACTAGGCCCCAGATTTTCCGGTATTTTTTTATCAAGAATGTCGGCGGATGTTCTTCGGCTTTCATTTTTCGGGTATCGGCGTATTTCGGTGACCTATTTCGGGCGGACGCTAAAAACGAAGGTAATATTTATAGATTTCAGCAAAGCTTTTGATTGAATTAGTCACGCTATTTTGCTAGAAAAGCTTTTTGCTAATGGTATCCGAGATCTTCCGCTTGCACTTATAAAATCATATCTACAATATTGCTCTCAGTTCATGGTAATTAATGACCAAAAATCTACCCTTTCAAACATATCGTCAGGAGTTCCACAAGGAAATATCTTAAGGCCAGTGGCCTCACTAGGGTGACGGCGGGCGACGAGCGGACCCCCCCCCCGCTCGTCGCCCGCCGCAACACCATCCACCCCCCCCCTTCTCGCGGCCCGCCGCAACACCCCCGGAGCACTGCACCCGGGGCGGTCCGCCCCCCGCCACCCCCTTGTGACGCCACTGCTTAGGGCCCCTTCTTAATGACTTACTAAACATTGATCCAAGTTGCAAATATATCATCTAAGCGGATGACACTAGCCTATTTTTTCAGACAGTTGTGAGCAGAGCTTAAGAAATAAAGCCAATGCATTTCTTTTAAGAAGTTAAACGCATGGTCAGAAATAAATTGCTCAAACATAAATGTATCAAAAACAAAAGCAGTCATGTTCCAAACACGTGGTTCGGGTGAGAGACTTCACACACCCTCAACTTTGGATCTTTAAATATTGAGTTTGTACATAGTATTAAAACGCTTGAAATTATTTTTTCTGAAAACTTGCTATGGAATGATCACGTTAAATATCTTTGCGCTAAACTAGGAAAAGTATTAGGAATTAGGAATAAACATAGACATGCTCCTTCCCACGAGTGTAAAAAGGGTGCTATACAATTCGTTGTTCTATTCCCATTTGTGCTATTGTAACTTAGTCTGGGGCAATACATCCATGTTAAATTTAAATGCAATACATTTGCTCCAGAAAAAGGTCGGAAGAATAATTGCAAATGTTCTTTACATACATCCAACACAACCATTCTTCAAATTCTACAAAATTCTTAACAGACATCAAATGCATGATTATCGATTAACAACCATGTTGAATTAACCTGAGACTGGGGTAGAGAAGAAACATCAAAACGTAGAAGGGAAAGAAAATAGACAGGACGACGTCTCTTCTCTACCCCAGTCTCAGGTTAATTCAACATGGTTAATATTCACCAGCTCACCTGCACCCTTAAGATTTTTTCTATGATCGATCAACAATTACGTATAAGTATGTGGCATGTGGACGTAACGATATAATCTTTGAACTCGCAGATTTAAAAGAAAAAAGTTACTATTACTCATCTAAACATCGCCAGCCTTGGCAGATTCCGAAATGCAGAACCAATTATGGTAAGCAGAAAATAAGCTACACGCTACTTATGTTATTAAATGATTATTTTATTCGGAATACAGATGTTATTCAGCTTTTAAAGAATAATATCCTCGAATTTTTTTTTAATCTTGATCATGCATATGTTATTTATGCTCATATATAAATGCACAAAAAATGAAATATTCATTGTAAATACGTTATGTGTCGTGTTGTAACTTGTAGCTGCTGAATGGGGGTTCGGAGCTTCGTCAAGCTGCGTCCATGCAGCTTTTTCTCTGGCCTCCCATTCACCACATGTATCTGTGGTAAAGAATAAAGTTATTATTATTATTATTATTATTATTATTATTATTATTATTATTATTATTATCAGATAAAAAAACGCAAAACGATTATTTAAGTCCTAGCCCAAAAAAAAAATTACAGAAATCTTTCTATAGTCAATTTTGTATTTCGTCATCAACGTATCGTGTTTTTTCCGGACTAAACCAATTTCGTATTTCTGACACGGGACATATGGTTATTTGTGCTTTTCGGTTAAAACCGGAGAGCCTATAGCCGATCTATACTCTATATATGGTCACAAATCCCAGTCGAGGTCACCACTATGATGTACAATTCATCCAGTTGGTCTATAGTGTGTTCACTCGTACAGGAAACAAAGGCTGCGTGTCGTCATCACTTTGCAACAAACGTGCCTGGGCAGTAACGCGACGGAAACAACGGGAGCGGGAAGAACCTGAGGTATTTGACGAACTATTGTATTATTATTATTATTATGCCTGTCCGCAGACAGTTCTCTCATCGTGTCTGTCGCGAACACCGTGACTCATTTCATACGATCTACAAGCGGTACGACTGCCGCCTGAGATACACTTTAAAAATATCTGGTCGTAAAAGAACTCTTAAGAGGTTCTTGGGCTTGTCCATGCACTCTGAAAAGAATCTGGTCGTGAGGGAACTCTTAGGGGTTCTTCTTGGGCTAGATCCATACCGCTCTGAAGAGGATCTGGTCGTAAGAGAACTCTTAGAGGGTTCTTCCTGAACTTGTCCATTCACTCTGAAGATAATCTGGTTGTAAGAAAACTCTTAGGAACTCTTCTTGGACTTGACCATTCCATACACTCTGAAGATAATCTGCTCGTAAGAGAACTCTTAGGGACTCTTCTTGGGCTTGACATTCCATACACTCTGAAAAGAATCTGGTCGTAAGAGAACTCTTAGAGGTTCTTCTTCGGCTAGTCAATACACTCTGAAAGAGAATCTGCTCGCACGCAAGAGAACTCTTAGGGGTTCTTCTTGGGCTTGTCCATTCACTCTGGAGAGAATCCGGTCGTAAGAGAACTCTTAGGAGTTCTTCTTGGGCTTGATCCATACACTCCGAAGAGAATCTGGTCGTAAGAGAACTCTTAAGGCCCTGTCACACTGAGGCAACAGTTGGACAACTCTATCCGGCAACACGGGGAAATCGTGTTGCCGGCGACCCTGTCACATCGAGGCAACAACAACAGTCGGGCAACATGTTGCTGCCGCCCGGCAACCGTGTTGCCCGATTTGTTGTCCGACAACCCTGTCACACCGCGCTGACGGCGAGGACAACACGGGGAACACTCCGCCATCTTGATTGTTTACCTTCGTTCGTGTGCGGCGCGGAATCGCTAGAAATGTGACTCTACAAAGTGCTAGTGCGTTCGAAGGGCCGGAAATTACTACGGTACGACATCATCCAGTGACTGTGATTAGAAAACTTGACACGGGGAGTATTTTCCGCTCTTTATTTTATCAAAATGTTCTTCATTCGCTGACAAAGCAGATAGCCCTAACCGAGGAAAGTGACATCGCTGATATATGTTCGGGATTTACGCCACCGTATGAAGTGTTTCTGCCCGGTTCTTTCTTTCATGCAATTCCTATTTCTACTGTAAAATTGAGTTAACACCGGCAGTACCCCAAAGCGTCTTTTGTAGCGTGGTGTTGAACTGAACAGGCGGCTTTGACTGAACTGACAGTGCTTCAAAACTGCGACACTGACACGATCGGCCTTCATAACAATCGGTGGAATAAATATTTTTCAACGCTGTCTATTTGCCTACCGCCTGCTATGTGATCGCTTCATTCGCCAAAACGTCCTGGGTATTTTTAAAACAAATCAGGTGTCTGGTAGCGGCTGTTTCCAAGTTCCAAGCATCAACAATCATGATCAGAGTGGTCGTTTTAATGCTTCGATATTTTATTCTTTGGTTTTCTGGATTATTTTTATTATACTTTATCAGCGGGTGAGTAGGCATGCCATTTTATTTCATTATCAGTAATGTGAGCTGGTCTCTCGGCAGTTTTAATTTCAAAACCAGTGAACGTTCACGACCGTAGCTGTGACCATTTCGAAAATCGCTTTCCGTAAGCAAAAACATTAATCAAAAATATTTTAGCTGCACGCCAGCCCTAATTATTGTTAAATAACGTTTTCCAAGCCTTTATTTGAGTAAGACGTTATTGATAGGGGACTAACTCTACCATCGAAGCTATCTATGTTGTCGTGTTGCCGGCCCGAAATTCGCTCAGCCAGCGATCAGGGCAACACACGTTGTCCAACACGAGTTGCTGCTGTTTTTGTTGCCGAAAGCTGTCATACCGAGGCAACATTTTAGTTGTCGTCCATGTTGTCGTGCTGTTGCCGCGATGTGACAGGTTTGTCGGACAACACGGGGAGCGAGCAACAAGTTGCCCGACTGTTGGACAACGTGTTGTGTTGCTGTTGCCGTCGTGTTGCCTCAGTGTGACAGGGCCTTTAGGTTCTTCTTGGGCTAGTCCATACACTCTGAAGAGAATCCGGTCGTAAGAGCTCTTAGAAATTCTTCTTGGTCTAGTCCGTACACTGCGAAGAGAATCTCGTCGTAAGAGAACTCTTAGGGGTTCTTCTTGGGCGTGTCCATACGACTCTGAAGAGAATCTGGTCGTAAGAGAACTCTTAGGGGTTCTTCTTGGGCTTGTCCATACACTCTGGAGAGAATCCGGTCGTAAGAGAACTCTTAGGAGGTTCTTCTTGAGTCTAGTCCATACACTCCGAAGAGAATCTGGTCGTAAGAGAACTCCTAGGGTGTTCTTGAGCTTGTCCATTCGCTCTGAAGAGAATCTGGTCGTAAGAGAACTTAGGGGTTCTTCATTGAGCTTGTCCAACATCTGAAGAGAATCTGGTCGTAAGAGAACTCTTAGGCCCGCTTCGGCGGGGCAACTTCTTCGGGCAATTTCGGAGTTGCTAGCGGATTGTTCCCTATCTTCCTAGTCGACACGATTGCTGAAATCGGGTCGGCTCGAAACGGACGGCAACTCTGAAGTCAACTGGGAGGCGTTTGGACGCGGCAGCAGCCAATCAGGGACGCGATATTTTCACGTGACACCCTCGCTCTTGGTGGTGATGATGACAGCTAAAGACTTAGTTCTGGTTTGAAATGGTCACGTATTTGGAAATAAACCTTTTCAGAGAAGTGATGAGTTATATTCTCAACGCCATTCAAAGATACGAAAACACGTTTTTAGCGCGTCGCTGTGCATCTAAAAGTCATGAAAAATCCAATTATAATGATGATGATTGCAAGTCTAGCAACTTGGTTGCTGCGTGTGAACACCCGGCCGGCCCGTGCTGCTGGTGTTGAGAACTCAGAGTTGTTGGTGGCTTTGCCCCGTCTGAAAGCGGCCTTGAGGGGCTCTTCTTGGACTTGTCCATTCACTCTGAAGAGAATTCGGTCGTAAGAGAACTCTTAGGGACTCTTCTTGGACTTGACCATTTCCATACACACTGAAGATATCTGCTCGTAAGAGAACTCTTAGGGGTTCTTCTTGGACTAGTCCATACACTCTGAAGAGAATCTGGTCATGAGAGCTCTTAGGGGTTCTTCTTGGACTTGTCCATACACTCTGAAAAGAATCTGGTCGTAAGAGAACTCTTAAGGGTTCTTCTTGGGCTTGTTCCATACACTCTGAAGAGAATCTGGTCGTAAGAGAACTCTTAGAGGTTCTTCTTGGACTTGTCCATACACTCTGAAGAGAATCTGGTCGTAAGAGAACTCTTAGGGGTTCTTCTTGGGCTTGACATTTCATACACTCTGAAGAGAATCTGGTCGTAAGAGAACTCTTTGAGGGTTCTTCTTGGGCTTGTCCATACACTCGGAAGAGAACTTGGTCGTAAGAGAACTCTTAGGGGTTCTTCTTGGGCTAGTCCATACACTCTGAAGAGAATCTGGTCGTAAGAGAGCTCTTAGGGGTTCTTCTTGGGCTTGTCCATACACTCTGAAGAGTAATCTGGTTGTAAGATAACTCTTAGGGGTTCTTCTTGGACTTGTCCATACACTCTGAAGAGAATCTGGTCGTAAGAGAACTCTTAGGGGTTCTTCTTGGGCTAGTCCGTACACTCTGAAGGGAATCTGGTCGTAAGAGAACTCGTAGGGCTCTTCTTGGACTTGTCCATTCACCTCTGAAGAGAATCTGGGTCGTAAGAGAACTCTTAGGGGTTGCTTCTTGGACTTGATCATTTCTTATGCCACTGAAGATAATCTCGGCTTGTAAGAGAACTCTTTGGGGTTCTTCGTTGGACTTGTCCATACACTCGAGGAGAATCTTGGTCGTAAGAGAACTCTTAGGGGTCTCTTCTTGGGCTAGTACGTACACTCTGAAGAGAATTTGGTCATGTAAGAGAGCTCTTAGGGGTTCTTCTTGCGGCTTGTCCAGTATCACTCTGAAGAGTAATCATGCGTCGTAAGATAACTCTTAGTGGGTTCTTCTTCTGACTTGACCATTTCCATACACACTGAATATTATAAAATCTTGTCGTAAGATAACTCTTAGAGGGTTCTTCTTGGGCTATGTCCCTACACTCTGAAGAGAATCTGGTCGTAAAGAGAACTCCTAGGGGTTCTTTTTGGACTTGTCCATACACTCTGAAGAAGAATCTGGTCGTAAGAGAACTCTTTAGGGGTTCTTCTTGGACTTGACCATTTATACACATCTGAATATTATATAATCTGCGTCGTAAGATAACTCTTAGGGGTTCTTCTTGGACATGTCCCTACATCATGAAGAGAATCTGGTCGTAAGAGAACTCTTAGGGGTTCTTCTTGGACTTGTCCATACACTCTGAAGAGAATCTGGTCGTAAGAGAACTCTTAGGGGTTCTTCTTGGGCTTGTCCATACACTATGAAGAGAATCTGGTCGTAAGAGAACTCTTAGGGGTTCTTCTTGGGCTAGTCCATACACTCTAGAAGAGAATCTGGTCGTAAGATAACTCTTAGGGGTTCTTCTTTGACTTGACCATTTCCATACACACTGAGTATTATGTAATCTGGTCGTAAGAGAACTCTTAGGGGTTCTTCTTGGACAAGTCCATACACTCTGAAGAGGATCTGGTCGTAAAGAGAACTCCTAGGGGTTCTTCTTGGACTTGTCCATACACTCTGAAGAGAATCTGGTCGTAAGAGAACTCTTAGGGGTTCTTCTTGGGCTTGTCCATACCTCTGAAGAGAATCTGGTCGTAAGAGAACTCTTAGGGGTTCTTCTTGGGCTTGTCCATACACTCTGAAGAGAATCTGGTCGTCAGAGAACTCTTAGGGGTTCTTCTGGGCTGGTCCATGCACTCTGAAAGAATCTGGTCATAGAGATAACTCTTAGGATTCTTCTTTGGCCTGACCATTCCATGCCACTGAATATGTATAATCTGCTCGTAAGAGAACTGCTCTAGGGGTTCTTCTTGGACAAGTCCCTACCTCGGAAGAGAATCTGGTCGTGAGAACTCCTGGGGTTCTTCTTGGACTTGTCCATACGCTCTGAAGAGAATCTGGTCGCAAGAGAACTCTAGGGGTTCTTCTTGGACTTGTCTATTCACTCTGAAGAGGATCTGGTCGTAAGAGAACTCTTAGGGGTTCTTCTTGGGCTTGTCCATACACTCTGGAAGAAGATTTGGTCGTAAGAGACTCTTGGCGGTTCTTCTTGGACTTGCCCATTCACTCTGAGGAGAATCTGGTCGTAAGAGAACTCTTAGAGGTTCTTCTTGGGCTATGTCCTTGCCTCTGAAGAGAATCTGGTCTGTAAATGAACTCTTAGGGGTTCTTCTTGGGCTAGTCCATGACTCTGAAGAAGAATCTGGTCGTAAGATAACTCTTAGGGGTTCTTTTTTGACTTGACCATTTCCATACACTCATGAATGTTATATAATCTGCTCGTAAGAGAACTCTTAGGGGTTCTACTTGGACGAGTCCCTACACTCTGAAGAGAATCTGGTCTTAAAGAGAACTCCTAGGGGTTCTTCTTGGACTTGTCCATACACTCTGAAGAATCTGGTCATAAGAGAACTCTTAGGGGTTCTTCTTGGACTTGTCTATACACTCTGAAGAGAATCTGGTCGTAAGAGAACTCTTAGGGTTCTTCTTGGGCTTGTCCATACACTCTGAAGAGAATCTGGTCGTAAGAGAACTCTCAGGGTTCTTCTTGGACTTGTCCATTCACTCTGAAGAGAATCTGGTCGTAAGAGAACTCTTAGGGGTTCTTCTTGGACTTGTCCATACACTCTGAAGAGAATCTGGTCGTAAGAGAACTCTTAGGGGTTCTTCTTGGACTTGTCTATACACTCTGAAGAGAATCTGGTCGTAAGAGAACTCTTAGGGGTTCTTCTTGGGCTTGTCCATTTCATACACTCTGAAGCATTATATAATCTGTCGTAAGAGAACTCTTAGGGGTCTTCTTGGACAAGTCCATACACTCTGAAGAGAATCTGGTCGTAAAGAGAACTCTTAGGGGTTCTTCTTGGACTTGTCCATACACTCTGAAGAGAATCTGGTCGTAAGAGAACTCTTAAGGGGTTCTTCTTGGAGCTTGTCTCATACACTCTGAAGAGAATCTGGTCAGTAAGAGAACTCTTAGGGGTTCTTCTTGGGCTTGTCCATACACTCTGAAAGAGAATCTGGTCGTAAGAGAACTCTTAGGGGTTCTTCTTGGACGCGCCCATGCCCTCTGAAGAGAATCTGGTCGTAAGAGAACTCTTAGGGGTTCTTCTTGGACTTAAGTTCCATACACACTGAAGAGAATCTGGTCTTAAAGAGAACTCTTAGGGGTTCTTCTTGGACTTGTCCATACACTCTGAAAGAGAATCTGGTCGTAAGAGAACTCTTAGGGGTTCTTCTTGGACTTGTCTATTACACTCTGAAGAGAATTTGGTCCTAAGAGAACTCTTAGGGGTTCTTCTTGGGCTTGTCCATTACACTCTGAAAAGAATCTGGTCGTTAAGAGAACTCTTAGGGGTTCTTCTGGGCTAGTCCATGCACTCTGAAGAGAATCTGGTCGTAAAAGAACTCTTAGGAGTTCTTCTTGGGCTAGTCCATGCAGTCTGAAGAGAATCTGGTCCGTAAGATAACTCTTAGGGGTTCTTCTTGGACTTGACCATTTCCATACACACTGAATATTATATAATCTGCTCGTAAGAAACTCTTAGAGGTTCTTCTTGGACAAGTCCCTACACTCTGAAGAGAATCTGGTCGTAAAGAGAACTCCTAGGGGTTCTTCTTGGACTTGTCCATACACTCTGAAGAGAATCTGCTCATAAGAGAACTCTTAGGGGTTCTTCTTGGACTTGTCCATACACTCTGAAGAGAATCTGGTCGTAAGAGAACCCTTAGGGTTCTTCTTGGGCTTGTCCATACACTCTGAAGAGAATTTGGTCGTAAGAGAACTCTTAGGGGTTCTTCTTGGGCTTGCCCATTCCACTCTGAAGAGAATCTGGTCGTAAGAGAACTCTTAGGGGTTCTTCTTGGGCTTGTCCTACACACTCTGAAGAGAATCTGGTCGTAAGAGAACTCTTAGGGGTTCTTCTTGGACTTGTCTATACACTCTGAAGAGAATCTGGTCATAAAGAGAACTCTTAGGGGTTCTTCTTGGACTTGACCATTTCCATACACACTGAATGTTATGTAATCTGATCATAAGAGAACTCTTAGGGGTTCTTCTTTGGACTTGTCCATACACTCTGAAGAGAATCTGGTCTGTAAGAGAACTCTTAGGGGTTCTTCTTGGGCTTGTCCATACACTCTGAAGAGAATCTGGTCGTAAGAGAACTCTTAGGGGTTCTTCTTGGGCTTGTCCATTCACTCTGAAGAGAATCTGGTCATAAGAGAACTTCTTAGGGGTTCTTCTTGGGCTTGTCCATACACTCTGAAGAGAATCTGGTCGTAAGAGAACTCTTAGGGTTCTTCTTGGGCTGTCCATGCACTCTGAAAAATTGGTCGTAAGAACTCTTAGGTTCTTGAGCCATTTCATACACACTGAAGAGAATCTGGTCGTAAGAGAACTCTTAGGGGTTCTTCTTGGACAAGTCCCTACACTCTGAAGAGAATCTGGTCTTAAAGAGAACTCCTAGGGGTTCTTCTTGGACTTGTCCATACACTCTGAAGAGAATCTGGTCATAAGAGAACTCTTAGGGGTTCTTCTTGGACTTGTTCATTCACTCTGAAGAGAATCTGGTCATAAGAGAACTCTTAGGGGTTCTTCTTGGGCTTGTCCATACACTCTGAAGAGAATTTGGTCGTAAGAGAACTCTTAGGGGTTCTTCTTGGGCTTGCCACATTCCCTCTGAAGAGAATCTGGTCGCAAGAGAACTCTTAGGGGTTCTTCTTGGGCTTGTCCATTCACTCTGAAGAGAATCTGGTCGTAAGAGAACTCTTAGGGGTTCTTCTTGGGCTTGTCCATTCACTCTGGAGAGAATCCGGTCGTAAGAGAACTCTTAGGAATTCTTCTTGGTCTAGTCCGTACACTCCGAAGAGAATCTGGTCGTAAGAGAACTCCTAGGGAGTGTCTTCTTGGGCTTGTCCATTCGCTCTGAAGAGAATCTGGTCGTAAGAGAACTTTTAGGGGTTCTTATTGGGCTTGTCCAAACGCTCTGAAGAGAATGTGGTCGTAAAAGAACTCTTAGGCCCGCTTCGGACGGGGCAACTTTTCGGGCAATTTCGGAGTTGCTGGCGGGTTGTTCCCTAGCTTTCCCTAGATCGACACGAATTGCTGAGATCGGGTCCGGCTCGAAACGGACGAGCAACTCGAACAACTGGGAGGCGTTTGAAGCGGCAGCAGCCAATCAGGGACGCGATATTTTCACGTGACACCTCGTGGTGGTGATGATGACAGCTAAAGACTTAGTTCTGGTTTTGAAATGGATCGGTTTTGGAAATAAACCTTTTCAGAAAGATGAGTTAGTATTCTCAACGCCATTCAAAGATATGAAAACACGTTTTTAGCGCGTCGCTGTGCGTCTAAAAAGTGCAAGAAAAATCAAATTTCATGATGATGATGCAAGTCCTAGCAATTCGGTTGCTGCGTGTGAACGCGGCCGGCCCGTGTTGCTGGTGTTGCGACGTCAAGTTGCTGGGTGAGATTGGGCCCCGTCTGAAGCGGGCCTTAGGGGCATCTTCTTGGACTTGTCCATTCACTCTGAAGAGAATTCGGTCGTAGAGAGAACTCTTAGGGACTCTTCTTGGACTTGACCATTTCCATACACACTGAAGATCATCATGCCTGCAAGAGAACTCTTAGGGTTCTTCTTGGACTTGTCCATACACTCTGAAAAGAATCTGTCGTAAGAGAACTCTTAGGGAGTTCTTCTTGGACTTGTCCATACACTCTGAAAAGAATCTGTCATAAGAGAACTACTCAGGGGTTCTTCTTGTGCTAGTCCGTACACTCTGAAGAGAATCTCGTCGTAAGAACCTCGTAGGGCTTTTCTTGGACTTGTCTATTCACCCTGAAGAGAATTTGGTCGTAAGAGAACTCTTAGGGGCTCTTCTTGGACTTGACCATTTTTATACACACTCTGAAGATAATCTGCTTGTAAGAGAACTCTTTGGGGTTCTTCTTGGACTTGTCCATACACTCGGAAGAGAACTTGGTCGTAAGAGAACTCTTAGGGGCTCTTCTTGAGCTAGTACGTACACTCTGAAAAGAATTTGGTCGTAAGAGAGCTCTTGGGGGTTCTTCTGGGCTTGTCCATTCACTCTGAAGAGTATCTGGTAATAAGATAACTCTTAGGGGTTCTTCTTGGACTTGTCCATACACTCTGAAAAGAATCTGTCATAAGAGAACTCTTAGGGGTTCTTCTTGTGCTAGTCCGTACACTCTGAAGAGAATCTGGTCGTAAGAGAACTCGTAGGGGCTTCTTCTTGGACTTGTCCATTTCCATCCCTGAAGAGAATTTGGTCGTAAGAGAACTCTTAGGGGCTCTTCTTGGACTTGACCATTTTTATACACACTGAAGATAATCTGCTTGCAAGAGAACTCTTTGGGGGTTCTTCTTGGACTTGTCCATACACTCGGAAGAGAACTTGGTCGTAAGAGGAACTCTTAGGGGCTCTTCTTGGGCTAGTGCTATACTCTGAAAAGAATTTGGTCGTAAGAGAGCTCTTAGGGGTTCTTCTTGGGCTTGTCCATTCACTCTGAAGAGTATCTGGTCGTAAGATAACTCTTAGGGGTTCTTCTTTGACTTGACCATTTCCATACACACTGAATATTATATAATCTGCTCGTAAGAAAACTCTTAGGGTTCTTCTTGGACATGTCCCTACACTCTGAAGAGAATCTGATCGTAAGAGAACTCCTAGGGGTTCTTCTTGGGCTGTCCATACCCTCTGAAGAGGATCTGGTCATAACAGAACTCTTAGAGGGTTCTTCTGACTTGGCCAGTTCCATACACTCGGATATCGTATAATCTGCTCGTAAGAGAACTCTTAGGGGTTCTTCTTGGACATGATCCCTACACTCTGAAGAGAATTTGGTCGTAAGAGAACTCTTAGCGGTTCTTCTTGAGCTTGTCCAAACATTCTGAAGAGAATCTGGTTGCAAGAGAACTCTTAGGGGTTCTTCTTGGGCTGTGTCCATACACTCTGAAGAGAATCTGGTCGTAAGAGAACTCTTAGGGGTTCTTCTTGGGCTAGTCCATGCACTCTGAAGAGAATCTGGTCGTAAGATAACTCTTAGGGGTTCTTCTTGACTGACCATTTCCATACACACTGAATATTATATAATCTGCTCGTAAGAGAACTCTTAGGGGTTCTTCTTGGACAAGTCCCTACACTCTGAAGAGAATCTGGTCGTAAAGAGAACTCCTAGGGGTTCTTCTTGGACTTGTCCATACACTCTGAAGAGAATCTGGTCATAAGAGAACTCTTAAGGGGTTCTTCTTGGGCTTGTCCATACACTCTGAAGAGAATTTGGTCATAAGAGAACTCTTAGGGGTTCTTCTGGGCTTGTCCATACACTCTGAAGAGAATCTGGTCGTAAGAGAACTCTTAGGGATTCTTCTTGGGCTAGTCCATGTACTCTGAAGAGAATCTGGTCGTAAGATAACTCTTAGGGATTCTTCTTTGACTTGACCATTTCCATACACACTGAATATTATATAATCTGCTCGTAAGAGAACTCTTAGGGGTTCTTCTTGGACAAGTCCCTACACTCTGAAGAGAATCTGGTCTTAAAGAGAACTCCTAGGGGTTCTTCTTGGACTTGTCCATACACTCTGAAGAGAATCTGGTCGCAAGAGAACTCTTAGGGGTTCTTCTTGGACTTGTCTATTCACTCTGAAGAGAATCTGGTCGTAAGAGAACTCTTAGGGGTTCTTCTTGGGCTTGTCCATACACTCTGAAGAGAATCTGGTCGTAAGAGAACTCTTAGAGGGTTCTTCTTGGGCTTGCCCATTCGCTCTGAGGAGAATCTGGTCGTAAGAGAACTCTTAGGGGTTCTTCTTGGGCTAGTCCATGCACTCTGAAGAGAATCTGGTCGTAAGAGAACTCTTATGGGTTCTTCTTGGGCTAGTCCATGCACTCTGAAGAGAATCTGGTCGTAAGATAACTCTTAGGGGTTCTTCTTGGACTTGACCATTTCCATACACTACTGAATAATATAATCTGCTCGTAAGAGAACTCTTAGGGGTTCTACTTGGACAAGTCCCTACACTCTGAAGAGAATCTGGTCTTAGAGAGAACTCCTAGGGGTTCTTCTTGGACTTGTCCATACACTCTGAAGAGAATCTGGTCATAAGAGAACTCTTAGGGGTTCTTCTTGGACTTGTCTATTCACTCTGAAGAGAATCTGGTCGTAAGAGAACTCTTAGGGGTTCTTCTTGGGCTTGTCCATACACTCTGAAGAGAATTTGGTCGTAAGAGAACTCTTAGGGGTTCTTCTTGGGCTTGCCCATTCCCTCTGAAGAGAATCTGGTCGTAAGAGAACTCTTAGGGGTTCTTCTTGGGCTTGTCCATACACTCTGAAGAGAATCTGGTCGTAAGAGAACTCTTAGGGGTTCTTCTTGGACTTGTCCATTCACTCTGAAGAGAATCTGGTCGTAAGAGAACTCTTAGGGGTTCTTCTTGACTTGACCATTTCCATACACACTGAACGTTATATAATCTGCTCGTAAGAGAACTCTTAGGGGTTCTTCTTGGACAAGTCCCTACACTCTGAAGAGAATCTGGTCGTAAGAGAACTCCTAGGGGTTCTTCTTGGACTTGTCCATACACTCTGAAGAGAATCTGGTCGTAAGATAACTCTTAGGGTTCTTCTTGGACTTGTCTATTCACTCTGAAGAGAATCTGGTCGTAAGAGAACTCTTAGGGGTTCTTCTTGGGCTTGTCCATACACTCTGAAGAGAATTTGGTCGTAAGAGAACTCTTAGGGGTTCTTCTGGGCTTGCCCATTCCCTCTGAAGAGAATCTGGTCGTAAGAGAACTCTTAGGGGTTCTTCTTGGACGAGTTCCTACACACTGAAGAGAATCTGGTCTGTAAGAGAACTCCTGGGGTTCTTCTTGGACTTGTCCATACACTCTGAAGAGAATCTGGTCACTAAGAGAACTCTCTAGAGGTTCTTCTTGGCTTGTCTATTCACTCTGAAGAGAATCTGGTCGTAAGAGAACTCTTAGGGTTCTTCTTGGGCTTGCCTATACATCTGAAGAGAATCTGGTCGTAAGAGAACTCTTAGGGGTTCTTCTTGGGCTAGTCCATGCACTCTGAAGAGAATCTGGGTCGTAAGAGATACTCTTAGGGGTTCTTCTTGGACTTGTTTATACACTCTGAAGATGAATCTGGTCGTAAGAGAACTCTTAGGGGTTCTTCTTGGACTTGTCCATACACTCTGAAGAGAATCTAGTCTGTAAGAGAACTCTTAGGGGTTCTTCTTGGACTTGTCCATACACTCTGAAGAGAATCTGGTCATAAGAGAACTCTTAGGGGTTCTTCTTGGACTTGTCCATACACTCTGAAGAGAATCTGGTCGCTAGAGAACTCTTAGCGGGTTCTTCTTGGGCTTGTCCATACACTCTGAAGAGAATCTGGTCGTAAGAGAACTCTTAGGGGTTCTTCTTGGGCTTGTCCATACACTCTGAAGAGAATCTGGTCGTAAGAGAACTCTTAGGGGTTCTTCTTGGGCTTGTCCATACACTCTGAAGAGAATCTGGTCGTAAGAGAACTCTTAGGGGTTCTTCTTGGACTTGTCTATACACTCTGAAGAGAATCTGGTCGTAAGAGAACTCTTAGGGGTTCTTCTTGGACTTGCTTTCCATACACTCTGGAAGAGAATCTGGTCGTAAGAGAACTCTTAGGGGTTCTTCTTGGGCTTGTCCATACACTCTGAAGAGAATCTGGTCGTAAGAGAACTCTTAGGGGTTCTTCTTGGGCTTGTCCATACACTCTGAAGAGAATCTGGTCGTAAGAGAACTCTTAGGGGTTCTTCTTGGGCTTGTCCATACACTCTGAAGAGAATCTGGTCGTAAGAGAACTCTTAAGGGTTCTTCTTGGACTTGTCCATACACTCTGAAGAGAATCTGGTCGTAAGAGAACTCTTAGGGGTTCTTCTTGGGCTTGTCCATACATTATGAAAAGAATCTGGTTGTAAGAGAACATCTTAGGGGTTCTTCTTGGGCGTGTCCATACACTCTGAAGAGAATCTGGTCGTAAGAGAACTCTTAGGGGTTCTTCTTGGACTTGTCCATACACTCTGAAGAGAATCTGGTCGTAAGAGAACTCTTAGGGGTTCTTCTTGGACTTGTCCATACACTCTGAAGAGAATCTGGTCGTAAGAGAACTCTTAGGTGAGTTCTTCTTGGGCTTAGTCCATACACTCTGAAGAGAATCTGGTCGTAAGAGAACTCTTAGGGGTTCTTCTTGGGCTTGTCCATACACTATGAAAATAATCTGGTTGTAAGAGAAACTCTTAGGGGTTCTTCTTGGACTTGTCCATACACTCTGGAAAAGAATCTGGTTGTAAGAGAAACTCTTAGGGGTTCTTCTTGGGCGTGTCCATACACTCTGAAGAGAATCTGGTCGTAAGAGAACTCTTAGGGGTTCTTCTTGGACTTGTTTATACACTCTGAAGAGAATCTGGTCGTAAGAGAACTCTTAGGGGTTCTTCTTGGGCTAGTCCATACACTCTGAAGAGAATCTGGTCGTAAGAGAACTCTTAGGGGTTCTTCTTGGACTTGTCCATACACTCTGAAGAGAATCTGGTTGTAAGAGAACTCTTAGGGGTTCTTCTTGGGCTTGTCCATACACTCTGAAGAGAATCTGGTCGTAAGAGAACTCTAGGGGTTCTTCTTGGGCTTGTCCATACACTCTGAAGAGAATCTGGTCGTAAGAGAACTCTTAGGGGTTCTTCTTGGGCTTGTCCATACACTCTGAAGAGAATCTGGTCGTAAGAGAACTCTTAGGGGTTCTTCTTGGGCTTGTCCATACACTCTGAAGAGAATCTGGTTGTAAATGAACTCTTAGGGGTCCTTGGGCTTGTCCATAACTTGAAAGAATCTGGTCGTAAGAGAACTCTTAGGGTTCTTCTTGGACTTGTCATACACTCTGAAAGTCTGATCGTAAGAGAACTCTTAGAGGTTCTTCTTGGACTTGTTCATACACTCTGAAGAGAATCTGGTCGTAAGAGAACTCTTAGGGGTTCTTCTTGGGCTTGTCCATACACACTGAAGAGAATCTGGTCGTAAGAGAACTCTTAGGGGTTCTTCTTGGACTTGTCCATACACTCTGAAGAGAATCTGGTCGTAAGAAAACTCTTAGGGGTTCTTCTTGGACTTGTCCATACACTCAGAAGAGAATCTGGTTGTAGGAGAATCTCTTATGGGTTCTTCTTGGACGTGTCCATTGTTCGCACCCTAAAATAGTTCTTTTTAAGCACCCTCTAAAAGGGTTATTCGTGAAAAAAACAACACCTAAGAGGGGTTCTTTGAAGCTCCTTTTTTATCTTTTATGCGAAAGAGTTCTTCATTGACCAGTTGCTTGTTTGGTGCGCAAGGGGCGATAGTGCTTGAGGCGAAACCGTTCTTCACGAGCTGAAAGAGTTCTTGAAGCGTCCAAGAACCTTTCAAGAACGGATACTTTTCTTAGAGTATACTGAGCTATAGATATCGAGAGTAACGGGCGCGAGTTGAGCTACAGTTGGTGCAAGATTAGGATAGAGGGCAAGATTGAACTTGAGAGGGAAAACGTGAAAGTACGGAGATAGAAAAAGAGACAGAGATATATCGTTGGACTATAGAAACTGTGGTTTAATACTTCTTCCTCTTCAGATCCTCGACTACCTGCTTTTTCTTTTTTTTTTGTTATTGGGGAAAATATGTAGATGTGCGTGTTTGTGGAAAATGTGTAGATGAAGACGCAGCGCGCTAACACGACATCGGCGCTTTTATTTTCATTTTCGTTTTACTTACAAAAAAGTACACACGAACAACCTATCCCAAGTTGGTGACCCGGATAACCCCGTTGCGTCAGAACAGCGGATTAGTCGGCAACCTTCCAGTTGTGTGAGAGAAAACAAAATGGGAGAAAATCGGCGATTGCTACGTTCGCGGTAGACGCGCGCTCTTTACTCCTTTGCAGCGCTATTTCCATGGGCTCTATTCCGCAGAATAGAAGCATAATACTCGGAGCCAGGAATAATACAAAAAATACTACCCCCCCCCCCCAAAAAAAAAAAAGAAAGCATATATATATATATATATATATATATATATATATATATATATATATTTAAACACAACGAAGAAAATGTCTCTCTCGCGGTGCTAAACTTCGTCGGTCGTGGGGATCGGAGGGATCCGAGTATATACCGTTCTAGTTCACGGGGGATTTCCCAAGCTCGTCCCCCTGTACCTGTCTGACTCACACCGCATTCTGACCGTGGGCTTTACCAAGACCTAACATTGTGGCCACGGGAGCGTCTAAAGGGAGATGGGGGAACACTTCTATGGCCCTCGCCCTCCTATTGCAACCCCGCGCGGACCGCTCTATACAGCGCAAGCTCCCCCTTGACAACAGCAGCTCCTTTGAATACGAAAGCCTTCGCGGAGCCCTTTCTTTCCTCGGGTCAAGGGAACGGGGAAGTTTCTTCACCGAATGTTTCACAACCCTTGTTCCTTTACAATTCGAAAATTGTTAGACATCCCACCCCCCTTTCCTCCCCTAAAAAAAAAGAAAGAAAGAAAGAATTATTTGTGTTGTATTTGTGTTTCTAGGCTGAGTTTCAATAAGGGAACTTTAAACATTACTTTTTTTTGTACTTTTATGTTTCCTGGTGTTGAGTTTGTTAGTGGAAGGTAGGTAGGTAGGTAACGTGACTGAATGCGCATTATGCTAGCCAGCATCTGTGCTTACTTACTATAAATCCTTAGAATATTTTTGGAAGTTCCGCAAGCGGTGGATAAAGGCCGCTTGCGGAACTTCCAAAAATCGCTTTGTGCATTTCTTTTTTCTTTTCTTTTTTCGTGCAAAGGGTGTTGGCGCCATAATGGGGTGGTATTCACTCCGCTCGCAACTTAAAAAAAAAAAGAAAAATACGGTGCTATAAAAATATTTAAAAAATGAAATAGAAGGACAGAAGTGAAAGTGATTGTTAGCTTTCATCGAGCCCTTTAACTTCCCCGTTGAACGCGTTATCGAATTTCCTTCTTTGTATGTTCTCTCATTCTATTTGGATATTCAGTGGTTTCGGTTTTGGAAGCTGTTGTGGTTCCTGGCACTACACAGCTGGTAATATGATTTCCTACATAGTTACTGCCAGCTTAAGAAACAAACGCGAGGCGTGGCAACTCCCGTGAGCATCTGATTAGCGCCGACGCAGTCAATCAATCAATCAATCAATCAATCAATCTATCTCATCATCTTTATTCCACATCAGAAAATGACGGTGGCTGCAGGGGCAAAAAGTCAGAAGTTTGACTTGACAATGCCTCTGCAGCCTTAGAAGTGGCACACGGCGACATACCACATATCAAGTGGTAATATTTACAGTTTTCAGGCTTTCAACATTAAGCAAAAAAGTAAAAACGAACAGCATCGATTAATCACACTATCAAAGATAGCAAATAAATAATATATATTAGACACATGACGACATTTTTAGGTACATGACAGGAGTCACAGGACTGCAAAGATAATAATCGTATTAGCTCAAGGATAGCAGAAGTATACAGAACACACGACCCCATAATGCAAGCGAAATTTTATTGCAGCAAAAAAGTTCTAGTTGTACTCAGATCCAGTCTTTCGATATTCGTCAAATTACGCTTCTGCAGTTTACTTGGACAAGTGGAAGATTATACCTTAGCATTTGGAACCCGTAATTTGTACGAATTATTTGTATTTTTTTATGCTCCCCAAGAATGCTCCACCCAAGAAGCTGGGGCGGCTGTGCCGTATAGGATCAACAATCCCATTGTATCGAAAGATCCCTGTGATACCAGGCACCGCACAAAATACACGGAGTGTACTTCGGGTGTTTTCTACGAAATTCCTACGTCATGCGGATCGTCTTATATCGGCCAAACGGGAAGGTGTTTCAATGATCGTGCACGGGAACACGCCGCGGCGACGAAAGCCACTCCATCGGGACATCTTGCCACTCACTGCAGTCGTTGCCCATGTGCCCGTCATTTGGCGACACCAGGTTTCTGGCTAGATACCCGGATAGGGTTTCTAGAGAACTGCATGAGGCCTTCGAAATCCAAGCAAAGGGCAGAAAATGCATAAGTGACACGTTCCTTTCCTTATCGGGGAATGAGTATTCATTTTTGATACGGGGGTTGAACAGAACTTTAGAGAGAGTTTGTGTTCGTTCGAAGCGATATATATATATATTGATTGTTTTCAGAAATAAAAACCAGTTGCGAGTGCGCTCTTGTCTGTTCACTTCCTCGTCCTTGTATTTTTTGCACTTCCTTGGGTGATCATGAACCAACTGGCCCAAATGGCTACCTTAATGAAGGTGTAATTCGTTGATATTTGACAAAGATGTGGTACACCAAACTAAATTACAGTAGTTCAGATAAGGTACAAAAAGCTCCTTCGAGTATTTTTATGTGACAAGGCAATACATTTTTGAATTGACATAGTTTCCCAAGCGTTGTTGATAGTTACATATACGTGAGAATTCCAAGACATATGTTCCTTGAAATAGACTTCAAGCGTTTTGACGTTCGGGACAATTTCTATGACTGAGGGGCCCAGGATAATATTAAAAGAAAGAAACACGTCTATTGTTAGGTTTCATAAGTACAGCCTTGTTTTTGCTCGTGTTGATTATTAGTGAGTTAACTTCACTCCAATCATACCGCTTCTCTAGTGAAGCATTCGTTTCGATCACAAGGACCTCTATTTCTGCACCTGGGAAAAAATAGACTGGTATCATCGGCATAAATAATGAAGGAGTGGCTTTGCTAATATTAACAATGTCGTTTATGTATATATTAAATAACCAAGTAACTAAAAGGCTACTTTGCGGTGCTCCAGTTCTAAAGAGTAGGACAGAAGAACTGTGCCCATTTATTACTACATATTGCTGGCGAAATTTAGAGTACGATTCAAAAAGAAGTAGAGGTACATTACGAATTCCATAGCACTCGAGCTTTTTTATTAGTGTAGTATGGTCAATACGGCCGAACACCTTCGACTGCAGCATCGACCGATAAGAACACCAAAGAGTCAATCGCGAAACGAAAAGCCTGGTCATTATAGGCCCCGCCCTGCGTTTCTTTTTTAAGCCGTTAGCAGTGACTTTATAATGCCGCTTAAAGTCCCGTGGTATCCGGTGATATCCGAAAATCACAAAGTTTCGGCGGTGGTGACGTATAAAGTCACTGGATCTGCGAAAGTAGCGCCATTGCTTTCCCGTTTGCTAGCCGGACACAAAGAAATACCAACGCGCAGACGGCAAACCCTTCAAGATTGGTCTCGGTTGCCATGGCGATCGCCATTCTGGGCCTTTCAAATCTTGGAAGCTTTGAAAGGGTCGTTCCAACCAGTCGCGCCAAGATCATGCTATGGAGCATCATCGTAACAAAAACGTCCCTCGGCCAAAATAAGCGTCTTTGGCAGTGGGAATGCAATAAACGCATTGCTTACGTCCCCAGATCTCTTGCAGTTGTGTTGCTCTTCTTGCGTATTTCAAGACGGAAAAATTATTTTTCAATGCCTCCAAGCACTGACGTGGCATGTGATGGGGGTAGGAAGATGTACGCTATCACAGGCGGCCGCGGTGCTTGGAAGAAGAGCAACATAATTGTAAGGGATATGGAGAGATAAGACATGAGTGATAAGTTCATTGCATTCACAGTGCCAGAGATGCTTATATTGGCCGAGGGACGCTTTCGGTTATACGATGATGCTCCATAGCGATCTTGGTGCCACAGGTTGGAACGACACTTTCGATGCTTCGCAGATTTGAAAGACCCAAAATGGCGATCGCCATGACAACCGAGACCGATCTTGAAAGGTTTTGTCGTCTGTATGTTGGTATTTGTTTGTGTCCGGCTAGCAGGCGGGAAGGCAATGGCGCTACTTTCCCAGATCCAGTGACTTTAGTCACGTAGAGAGGCCTTAAAGAGTGATTTTTATTTCATTACAGGAAGCCGGCCCAAGTGTTCTTCAAATCAACGATGTGCATAAATATGAAACTGCACGCCAAATTTGGCAAGTATGAATGGCTGGTCGATGCCTGACTTCACCTCGGGCATGGTATCGTTCAAGACGCGGGCGTTCACTTATGAACTGTGATCTGTGATCAAGATGGTCGATGGTGCATGCATAGAACATCGTCGAAGGATTGAGGTTTCCTCAATACCATAAATCTTGTCTTTCTTTGGACAAAATTATTTCACTAAAACAGCAGTCGAGAGTTCGCATGGCTCTCTTTTGCCCGGTGTTACGTCAGAGCTTCCGCTGTTGTCAACGAGAACACTGTGTGTGTTTTGCAAATGCAGTCCGAGCAGTTGGGCTAAATTAATTACTTATGCGGCGAAAAATAAAAAAAATTATAATATGCTGCGGAAGATGTTCTTACAAGTAAAAACAATAGAATTCAATTATGATGAAAATAATCGCTGGAGAAGGGGAACAAGAAGGACAAAGGACGAAACACAAATCTCCAAACACAGCTAGGTGACTGGTGAGCGACCGAAAAATTCGCCTGGTCCGGGTATTGAACCCGGGACCTTCTACGTTACAGGTGGAGCGCTCTACCAACTGAGCTAACCAGGGGTTAGACGTCAGTAGAGAAAACGGGTTTTATCAGCTGCCACCATTCTAACACTAACAAGGGTGAAGCTTGCAATTTAAGGTTATAATTATAATGCAATTAAATGGCAAGGGCAAGCAGCTGGACAAGAACCTAGCTGTGTTTGGAGATTTGTGTGTGTCCTTTGTCCTTCTTGTTCCCTTCTCGGGGATTATTTTCATCATTCTTGTCTAGCTCGCTTGCCCCTTGCATTTAATTGCATTATAAGAATTCAATTATTTTCTCAAACACAATACTTCACCGGACAATCCTTTTAAATAATCCGGCGTTAGATTTTCTTTCAGCCGCGGGGACGCGCTCCAACCTAATTGACTGATAACAAGTTGACGTACGCCTTCACGAAGGCGTTTTTACTCCTCGTACCGTTTACATGGTTTGCACGTGTCGATACAGGAACTCAACTCTGTCACGTCACGGCGCGGTTGTGGCGCGTCGAGCGCACTTCCGGTCTGGGGCTGTGGGCGGAAGTCACCATGCGGGACGTGCATTCCTGCGTTGTTGTTGAAAGAAACCAGACGAAAACCTGCCTTCACGTCAAAACACCGCGACTGGGGCTGTACCAAAGGAGTCGAGAAAGGTTTGAAGGTCAGTTTTCATGTGCTCAGTTCGTCCGAGAAGGTGGATATGTGCCGTTAAATGGAGAAAACCAGGCGCCGACGGACTCACGATTGCTTGGGCGGGAAGCACTTTGGGTTGAATTCACGGATACTTGTGGTCATCAGATTTATTTGTTTTGTTCCAACATGAACGCGTGAAAACCGTCAAGTTGTACGGACCACCTGCGGACTACGTTCAGTGCGTCTTCAAGTTCAAACGGCCGCCTGATCGTTCGAACTGTCGTCTGCTCTTTCAAACGTTTCTGCTTGTCGTCTGCTCTTTCAGACGACACCGACCCGTAGACCAAACGTTGGCCCGGTAATTGCGATAAGAAGTAAGTGCAGGCCTCAAAAGACTTGTAAGATTGAAGGTTGGTTGGGCTAAGCAGGCTCGGTGTAAACAGTAGATACAAGGAGATGTTGATCCTTGTTATCAGTGGCCATCACCGACTTGTTATACCTGATTCACTTGGTCCGATTCTGCTTGCGATTTTCAGTATCGACGTCGACCATCTCAGCTACGGTTCACGCTTTTGCAAACCTGAGCGACGTCGCGACTGAAAATTGCGAGCGGAATCTCATCATGCGAATCAGGCTTTAGCGTCCATCCTGCGGCGTCCACGCGGAATGAATCGCCGATGTCACATTATTCACGCCAAGTTTTGCGGTGTAACGAGCCTCGGTAATTTCGCTGAGGCCGCTCAAGTAGTCAGACGTTGCCAGGAAGACGTAGAATCAACAATTCCAACGCGAAAAAGGGCACGGGGACTCACACCGACGCCGACAACATTGCATTTCAATGGTTTGTTTATGGGCGACGGCGAGCTTCTTGCCCACACTCCATCGCGCATGCGCGGCGCCGGTGGCGTCCGCTAGGGCGCTCCGGTTTGTTTGTAAACATGAGTTGGTCTATGCTTGTGGACACTACCTCCTCTTTACGAGAAAAAAGAAGTGGGGGTACAAAATGAACACTTCTGAAGAGCTAACCATCAGATTCTTGGTCAATCCCCTTCTTTTGTGCAAGTTCCAAAAGCCTGGGAAATCAACGACAACGTTCAGGAACACGTTTAGCTACACGGCCATCACGATGTCCGGTTACTTCCAACGCAAGCCGTCATCACCATCATTATTATCATATTGTAGCGTTCCTAACTGTTCTCACCACGTACGGGTCAAGTAACGGGTCAAAACAGTCGAGAAACGTCGTAACTGAACATTTTTACTAAATCGGAAGAGTCTAATACCTGTGCCACATGGGCAACTGGAATGCCATTTACAAGGAATGACATTTGAGCGGACGGCCAATCAGCGAGCGACACTCCGCGGCGTAGTGCATTTCACGCGCGACAGATTGCGAGCTGATTCGCCGATCACACAAATGTTATTCGTTGTAAATGGAATTCGAGTGGCTCGTGCGGTACGGGTATTAATCTGGGTCCAGCGCTGGTTAGTTCCCTAACTCATGGATGCCGTCGTTCCTTCTGTACTCGGGCCCCTCGTTTCTCTCGTGCCCGAGTTGGTCCTTCTTCTTTTCCAAACCGATGGCCTCTCGGTTTTCCCGGTGTTCATAAGCTTCAGATGAACAAGCCTGGTAAAAACCTCTGGCGGACCCACCGGGAACGCGCCGCTACAATATCTTTATTTTTGTGTCCATGAAGAATTGGTTTTGATGTGGCACACCATGCAGTCAGGCTGACACTATATATGGTGTGCCACATCAAAGATAATTGTTCATAGGCAGAAAAATAAAGAGATGATGATATTGATGATGGTGGTAGAATGCATTGACATCACATCAGTGACCATTGTGGTGGCCACGCAACTAGACGCGTACCTTAATGATGATGTTTCCGAAATATTTCGGAACTTTCACATAAGGATGGACTGACCAAGAATATGATGGTTGTCAGCGAGTCATGGGATCCCTTTCTAGCGTTCACGAAACAGGCTTAGAGCATCAACACTCCAATCCCAAAGTTTTTTTAGTTTTTTTTTTTGTGGGCGCCGCCATTTTGGTGTTTGGTGCAGAGTTGGAGCAATAGACCCTTTTCAAAAGGTCCACCAAGCAACATTGGGGGTCGCCATTGCTTGTACATGTAAGCGGGTGATTGGATCCGAATCCTCACCGAACGCCGACGCAACCCTTGTGCCCTGTACATGCTCAAAATACTACGTGATCACGTGATCAAACAATGGCTGACAGATGATGGTGCACAGACTCTTGAAAAGGGTCTATGAGGAGCGCAAGTTCGTCTGCTTCTTTTGCAGGGGCTGTGGTGACGTCAAAACGCCGAACCCTGATTGGCTCTGCTTGAAAGATAGTGGGTAGACCTCAAGGCAGCTTGCTTTGACGTCTACCCACTATCCTTTCAATCAGAGCCAATCAGAACTCTGCGTCGTTCTGACGTCACCGCAACCCCTGCAAAAGAAGCAGACGACTTGCTCTCCGCATTGGCCATCGTTGCGATTCGAAAACGCGTGACTTCTTGAGCTTTAGAGAAACGGCGTCGGGAAGCTCGGGTGATATCGTTTTGCTCTGTCGCGAACTCCTTTAACACTATTGGAGGACTGAAATTTGGATTTCCGAGATTTGAGAGAAAGCTTCGGGCGACGATGTTAATTTTTGGCTTTAAGCGGCGATTTTAAGCACTTGCGCCAAGATGGCTGAACTGTCGCTACACGAAAGCGTAACTTATTTAGTGACCCGAAATGCAGCGTCGGCGTTTCTTGAGCAGATATCCCGCAAAAATGGCGGCGCCATTGTTCATCACTGCGAAATCCGCTAGACCTAGCGGGACACAAATAGACCCACCTGTCAGTCGAACCTTCCCAGTAGAGTGACTCTTAATAGCGCTACGGACGAGGGCAATAGAACGAGACAAGCGCTGTGTGTCTGTTCTTTTCTTTCCGAATATTTACGCAAGTTCAACAGTTCACTTTGGCTCATTGAGAGAACAGTGCGTGTCAAACGTTTCCTGTAGTACTGTATCCAGCACCAAATATGGCGGACGGAAGCCAACTTAAAGTCAGCACGTAAGCGAAATCTCGTTTCCTCACGAGGCCACGCCTCACGTCCGTGACGTCACTGACCGCGAACGTGACTCGCCTGGAACCTCGCCGGTTACGGGGGTCGGGGCTTCACGCAACGCCATCGCCGGTGGAGTGAAACGCGCGGATCGGCGAGCGGCATTCAATTGCGTGCGTCATGCATCTTCACGCATCAGTCGCGATTTGCGCAACTCGAAGCTTCTGCCGTTTTGGGAGGGCGACGAGGTGGAAGCGCCACGGTTCGTTTCACAAACTGTACACACTGATTTTTTTTTGTTTTTGTGACGGTTGTTATTTTTGATTTTTGACGTAGCCAAATTGGGAAAAAATAGCAAATCACTTTATCTGCCGATTGAAAGGTGCTAGAATTCAATGGGATTTATGCGAAGACATTAACTGCCACATGGAGCGAAGCCGGCGTTGTCTGCAACCGTCTGTTAGCAGCGAAACGGCAGTGAAATTCTCATTGGCCAAGAGCACAGCAACGCACATGCTTTGTCGCGGAAGCCGTGCGGGGCGCTCAAGGTCAGAGCGGACGCACCTCAAGAAAAATGAAACACAAAGAAAAGCACAGCAACGCAGATGCATCGTCACGGAAGGCGTGGGGCCGGCGGTGTTCGCCGCGCCTGCGCAAAGGGGGAGCGCGATGTTAGCCGCCGGAGCGCCGTGTGCGATAGGAACGTGGCGCACTGCTGGTAGAATGCGCTGTATGTAGGATTGCTTTCGCATTCCTACACAATAAGCAGCCTTAAGCGTCTTCTCTATTTTCTTTTTTAAGCACGAGGCAGCTGCTGCCTCGTGCTCTGCTCGCGCATACTCTCCGCGCGTGCAAAAAGACTACAGTTCCCACGATGCATGACCACAGCGGTGGCCTACTCAAACTAGCTGGTGAGATCGGCCTATTGACAGTGTGATGGCTATCAGTCTCTTTGAGTTAATATTCAAGCACTAGAATTATTATGAGCATAATTGACATAAGGACTACTCCTTTGATTACTTTGAGTTACTTATTGCCCAATTGACTTTAATTGTGTCTGACTGACACTTTGCGGACTTTTGAACATTTCCTCCTATTATCCACCAATAGACCTTTCGCTAGACTACCCAAGCATCAAAGAGAGTGCTGGGAACGTAGGCACATGCGCTGCACGCGCTCGCCTTCCTTGCGCGAGAGATTCGAACTGAATAATAACCCAAATAAAGCGGTTGTGGAACGCGCGCGAGGTGCCATTTGTTTTAGATTCTTGCTTTCGAACAGTTGCAGCCGCAGAACGCATGCACGCGCAGCGTGTGACGTTCCCGCCATTCTCTTTGATGCTTGGGTAATTCGGCACACGGTCCATTGATCGATTGTGAGCTCACACTGTATTACTCTTTTGTTTGCTTCAAGTCACTGTTCACACAATGGACTTTAATTCGGCCTAAGTGACATTGTGGTGACTCCTGATTTGTTTGAGCTAATATCCAAGAAAAATTGTTATTATGAGCTGATTTTACATTACGATTACTCTTTTCATTACTTCTGAGTTGATTTGAACAAATGGGCTTTAATTCGGACCTATTGACAATCCTGGAGATCTCTTGATTACTTTGAGTTAGTATATAACCAATTGACTTAGAGCTCAGTTCACATTATTATTACTCTTTTTGATTACTTACTAGTTATTGTTGAACCACTGGACTTTAAATCGGCTCAATTCACATTTCCAATTATTATTTTGATTAATTTGAGCTAATAGTCAATCATAATACATCAGTTTGTTTAATATTAGCTCAAAGTAATCCAAAGACTCATCACAATGTCAATTAGGTCAAATAAAGTCCATGGGGTCAACAGTAACTGGAAGTAATGAAAAGTGTAATAATAATGTGATTTGAACTCACCAATTGGTAGTAGAATAACTCGAAGTAATCAAGATAACAACCAAGATATCAATTATGCCCTACTAAAGTCTGGTGGGTGAATAGTAACTCAAAGTAATACAAAGAGTACTGTAGATCGTGATATCAACTCAGGCCAGTAGCTTAGACAAGGAGAGGTTAGAGCCCGTTAAACACGCCAGCAAATCCGCATGCGAGTCCAAGCCCAAATCGGCTATCCGCTCCCGCCATCCGTGACGTCAAAATCTATCGGACGTCACAGACGTCCACATGACATGTTTTCTTTTGATCCGTTCGGTTCACAAGAGACTCGTCTAATGCATCCGGATGAAAGAGATCGTCGGGTCAAACACGGTTAAATTAATTTAATTGAACGAGCTATATACTTGTAATACGGATGCAGATCAGTGCGTGTCACCGTCGACACCCGCGCCGTCAAACCAATGCAATCACAGATCGGTGTTACATGAAAGCGTCCCAACTTTGCATGCGGAGCGCAACTTCGTCTGTTTTTCTTGCAGGGATTCTGGTGACGTCAGAACGCCGAGGTCTGATGAGCTGCCTTGAGGTCGACCCACCATCCTTCCTTCCATCAGAGCCAATCAGAGCACGGCGTCTTTCTGCCGTCACCGCCACTCCTGCAAGAAAAGCAGACGAACTTAGGTCCGCATATACAAGAGGCTTCGGACTACCTCGACACTGACTCAGAACGCATCTGGGCCTAATTCACAGACTAACATACTTTCTTTTTAATACCCCGTCGAGCAACATTGACGGTCGCCATTTCATGGACACGACGCGCGTGATTGGACCCGAGACATCGCCGAACGCTGACGCATGCGCTCGCTCGAGCCGAGTTCACGTCGAATGTTGACGGTGCCCTCGTGTACAATCTACGTGCTCGGAGATACATACTACGTGCTCGGATGACTGGCACAGCCTGTAGGTGGCGCGCACATTTGAAAAAAGGTCTATTAATTAGATTTAGCGCTTGACAAATCGGTTACTGGACTCGTAGACCACGGTGAGTTTCAAGGTCGCATTTAGGCCTACCTAATGGATGTATAGCTGTCATATATAGCGCAATCGATTAGAGAAATATATTCGCTGCCCTCTTCATTAGCATTTGAGATGGAGTGCCTGTTTGGTATGGAATTACCTTTACGGCGACCATAACCCTGCGTTTTCTTTTTTTTCTTTTTCTTCATTTACACCGTTTTCTTTTACTTTTTTTTATATGTAAACAAAACAGTCTTTGTTGCGAAGTCCAATTACTTATACCTTAGGACCGCGTGTAAGCGATTTAGCAAGCGACGAGACGAGCGACGTTGACAGCGACGTGAGTCGGCGAGGAGCGACGGAGATTTCTCACTGTCGCTCGTCGCGTCGCTCGGTTTTTGGATTTGTAGAAAACGTCGCTGATCGCCTTATGGTCACTTCGGCTGACCGTCGCGACAGCGAAGCGGGTCGCCGTCGCTTGTCTCGTCACTCGCCGAATTGCTTACACTGCGGTTTCATACTTTACGTTTCAGAGCGCAAGTAAAGACCGGCGCACCATGTCGGTTTTCTGAGACGAAAATAAATCATCTCGGCGTCCTCCGTTCTCCAAGCTGCGAGCCTGGCTAACCTACCACCTGGTGGACTAAAGCACGAAGCTGTGAAAGCAGGTAACGAAATCGCTGGTGTCGCCCGCTGTTACCATTCAAATCAATCAATCAATCAAGCAATCACAAAATCAATCAATCGGTCAATGTTTACTTCAGTTCGGGTCAACAAAGCGACGGATAAATGGATGGATGCCAGAGCCGTGTATTCGCGACTCCAGCGAACTATAGGGGCGCGCTGATAAGGGAAATGGCGGACAAAAAAGGTCACCTTCGACGTTCATCACGCGGTCCACCATACATTTCTTGAACTGCAGCGTAAAATCAGTGTTGCATATGAAAGCAAAACAAGCCCGCGTTTGCCCACAACTGACAGGTATGGGCACTGCGCGAGCGCAGACACCAGATTCGCGCTGGATGAAGCCTCTGCGCATGCGCTGTGGCGACAACAGCGCCACCGCAGAGGCGTGTCGTGAGAGCCGCGCGTTGGTTCATACAAAAGCGTGAAAACAAAATGGGTCATCACTTTGCTATTAGGCTCGTGAAGCTTTCGAAACTCCTTTGTAAGTCTACGGTAACACAAACTACGCTTCGCTCCATGGTTTTTACGATCGGCTCTTTTTCAGTGTTAAACTGGAGTCACAGACACAAGTTTCTGCGGTCGCGCATCGAGTATGTTCGAGGGCACGGTTTGCATACGCTTCGCGAATATGTCTGCAGAATGCTTTCCTGTTGTGTCGTGTACTATGGCAGTGTGATCGCGTGCTCTATAGGTGCTATATAGGCGCGCCCGGCAAATTTGCCCACCCCAAGCATGGCCGCCATTGTGACACGACGGCGGCCGCCATCTTTGGTCTAGTTGCGAAGCCACCCTTATGATTAGCGTTTCTTTCTTACTCTCTCCCTCCCACCTCTTCTAATAGACGCTGTCGCTTATTTATGGCCGGCTCAAGCACTGGTTACGATGTTTCCAGCCGATAAAGCGGAAGCTCCCGGTAAAAAAAATGCAAAGCACATAAAGTCGGGGGCTCCTCGCTCCTACCAATAAACCGGTGGAGGAGATTATCGGGGTATTCGGCGCAGCAGTTAATAATTATAGGAGCCTCTTTCGGTTTCATCAACTTTTCACTTAGCTTTATTTATGTTTTTTTTTGTTTTTTTTTTGGGGGGGGAGGGGGGAGGCTCATCTTCGCTTCAAGGTTACATAGAGCTCCCAAGATCCTTGCCTCAGGCACCTTCCTTTTTAGTTAGCTTTTTCTTTTTCGTGTTACGTGTTTACATCGGCTGAAGTATCACACGATCGCTCTTAGCGGCGCAAAATTGGCAACGTTTTCTTTTTTTCTTTTTCTGTTCGTTCAGCGAAGAAACAACACTCTTCTATCGCATGTGTGTCGTACGTTGCTCCTTTTTGTTTCCTTCTTTTTATACATACGGGGATTGCGCCACTCGCAAACTTACCGCAAGGTGGCGTGGCGGTTCTGAGGCCTAACCGGTGTGCCTCGATTTCGGAGTGTCTCCGATTCCGGGGTCACGTGGTTTACGGGACCCGTTTGCAATGCGAGCTGTTAGGAGGTGACGGAAGCGTCGATAGTCTAGAAGCGTCTCCGTCTTTCCAGTGGCGGATCCAAGGGGGGGGCGACCGGGGCCGCCGCCCCCCCCCCCCCAAACAAAGTCGACCCCCTCCCTCCCCCTTCTCGTAGGGCAATTTGACGTGGGTGGACCCCCGTGCACAAGAAAGAATGGGAGAATAGTATCCTAAAAATTTTCCGCCCCCCCCCCCCCAAAAACGGAGTTCTGGATCCGCCCCTGCGTCTTTCCGACCGCTTTCTTCCTCGCCACACGACAGCGCCACGCATGTGCACTTGCGATGAATCTGCCCAGAACTTGCGTCCGCCATTTAAATCGCAAACGCTCTCTTTGGGTACACCATACCTTGGGTTGAGTTGCTCTCTATCTCTCTTAAATCTAGGCTCTCAAGCCTAACGTGGCTGCCCGCTAGACCTGCTGGCTACCTGTTGCACTCGCTTCTACCTCCAGGCGGTCTTTGCGTTTCCTTTATTTATTTGTTTATTTATTCACTCTCATTTTGTGTTGCCCGCCTTTCCGCTCGTTTCGTTCAAAACAAGTTTTTTTTTTTTATTATTTTGTGCCGTAGCTACTTTATATTCCATCGAGTCTCGAAATAGGGACTTGCACGTAGCTTCGCGGGTGCACCTAGAGGTACAGAGAGGAAAAGAAAAAAAATTAAATAAAAGGAACAAGTGGGCAGAAGTTGCAGACGACGGGAGCAATGATGATGTCGATGACGATCCGACGTCGGCCTTGAACGAGAAAATTGGCCGCGCAGCTTCGAACGCGTTTATTTTTAAATGACTTTTCTTTGTTTCTGCTTTTTACTTTTAGCGTACGTGTTCCTTTTTTTATGTTTACTGGCTTTAAGCTGCGTAGGATTGCACCTTGAAGAGGTGCAGTGGAACGACGTCAAAAATGGATGTCGGGGAGAGTAGTCGTTTTCTGTCTTCGGTTTTTAACCTCTTTCTATATCCTCTCATTATAATTCTTTTGATATTTATTTTTTGCTGTCTCTCTCCGCTACTTATTTCATGACGCTCCGTCGTTTTTGTTTGGCTATTAGTCACTCGGTACTTTACATATTTTGTCTCTTCTTTTTCTCGCCGCGTTCATTCGGGCGTGCATTGGGGTTACAAGGGTGGGACCGTATAGTTTAATACAAACCACGACAAAACTGGTTATAATAACAGTTTCTGGGAGAAAGGGGCAGACGCCTGCGGAGTTAATATACAGTGTATAGAATTCTGTGCACGTTGTTTTTTCCACTACTTTTTTTATATGCATATAATTTTTTTTTGTCCCTATCTTTGGAGTTCCTTTCTTCGTGCGCGAAAGTACTATCATACTCCGTTCAGCACGTGGCGTCAGTGCCGCTATTTGAACGCTATGTTTGTTTTCGTCTCTTTCGTAACTCTTGCTTGTCGGCGAAGTTCTTTTGCACCCCAAATTACGCGTAGCGATGCCGTGGCCAAGTGGGCTTGGTTGAAGCAATTAGTGAAATAATATATATATATATATATATATATATATATATATATATATATATATATATATATATATATATATATATATATATATATATATATATATATATATATATATTGGCATACCTTGCGTCACCCATCGGGCGAAGGACAAAGTGGGATAGTGTGTGAGCTGTTTATACCTCCGAAACTGGGATACACAGACGCCATTTTCTTTGTGACTGTTTGGAAATGCTGTGTTTATGTTTGGTCGCTGGTGTTGCGGGAATGAAATATGTAAAAAATACTGTCATAAAAAATAAAAGAAGAAAAAAGGATGGAAACAAATTAAGAAAAAACGTTCTAATATTTTTTTTACAATTTTTTTTTTTTTACATATACATTGACGACAGGAGTGAAATCAGCAAAATATAGCGCAATCGTCGGTCGGTGCCTTGGTGTAGGCAAACATGCGGTACTTGTAAACATCGGCTACAGCCTACTTGTACAGTACTTGCGCAATCGGCGTGACGTCGCTGTTGACGCGCTTGTTGAGTCAGACGGGTCAAAACACTTAAATGCATCAGTTCACTTGCATCTCACAAAACAAAAATAATATTAAAAAAATTACAGATAGAGAAAAAAAGGGTGTGCCACGTAAAAAGCGATAGATAAGTGAAGCGATGACCAGGTTTCTCTTTTTTTATATATATTCGTATTTTGTTTTCCTTGAACTTAGAGGCGTTTAAATCCAACTGTCCAAACAAATCAAAGAGGGTGAGAAGCCGCGATCGAGCTGAGCGCGATCGTAAGTGCCATTGACAGCAATTTCAATATTTAAGTTTCATTTAGTTTGTTTATGGACAGGTAAGTAAAAAGTGAGCACGAATCAAACGTGTCTATCGTATCCCTTTCACGTACACTGCGCGGCACTGTTAGTGCAAACGCAACATCGGCGCCTTTGCGCATCTTAATTACTTCGAAAGGGCATTTGGCTGGCATCGAATTCCGCCGCTAAGGTACCGCGAATCAACAGTAACCGCGCCAGATAGCGCTAGTGACGGCATTTTGATTCTAAGAGAGAAACAGGAAAAAATCTGGCGAGTGCTCGTTCGCGCCAACAGTGTCGCGCCGTGTACGTAAACGTTCTTTCTGCGCACACCTGCGTTTGCGTGCAGTGCCGCCCTCCTACTGAAACAACCGAGGCCGCGAGCTTTTTCTTATTTTTTTATGCCTCTACCACTATCACAATAAAGCAATTAAAAATGGAGGTGATGATACTACCAGCTTTTTTTAATTACTTCCCGTAATGCAGGTTTCTGGTTTTGTGGCGTTTATCAGCGCTCTAAATGCGTACATAAAGCTAGAGCACTACAGGGTGTCAAAAAAGAAAATTTACACGGTCTTTTTTACCGCAAAATAAGCTAGGCATCGCCGAACGCTCATTCTCCGCCCAAAAGGTAGCGCTAGAGGTCACAACCAGATGCCAAAGTTTCAGCCCGATCCGATAACTTAATCAAAAGTTATAAGTGATTTTCTGAAAATTTCAATGGGAAAATGGCGGCCGACGGAGTTTTCAAACACATGGGGCTCTATGGCACAAGAAACCGAAAACGGGCAAAAATGGGCTCCATTTTTCCATTGAGATTTTCAGAAAATCACTTATAACTTTTGATTAAGTAATCGGATCGGGCTGAAACTTTGGCATGTGGTTGTGACCTCTAGCTCTACCTTTGGGCGGAGAATGAGCGTTCGGCGATGCCTAGCTTATTTTTGCGGTAAAAAAGACCGTGTAAATTTTCTTTGTGACACCTTGTATATAGCTCCTTCGGAGCAGAGTAGCGCAATCTAGCACGCCGTCTCTCGGCGACTAGCGGCGAACGCCCGGAGGTTCCAACTCCGGTCAGAAATGCATGGGGAACGTGAGAAAATCGTTGTTTCTTCAATGTTGTGGAGATGTACGGAACGACAATAGTTTTTGACATAATAAAGGAACATTTTAGAATCATTTGCGCTGAGTTGTGTGCCAAGTAAAGACGTAATTTGTTTTAAAAATTGCACGAGCGGCATCATGCAGCAGACGACGCGGCGACGTCACAGCGTCCACGTGACCCGCTCCGGCCAACCCAAAGAGCCCATCTCTGCTGCGTGCAAAAATCGTCTGCTTCAAACGCCATTGCCTCGGAAATCGCCTTCTCAAAATTTGCACACGCATCCGATATTATTATAACTTTGATAAAGTGTTTAGTGCTTTACCAACTTCACGACAGACTAGTTTTGAAAAGTGTGAACTCGCCGTTTATTTTTTAGTTAGCCGTGTTGCGTAGATCTCCATGTATTCTCCCATAGGGCGGGCCGCCTCCTGGAACCCCGAGTACCACGTGACTCGCGCCGAGCTGCTCTGTCGGCCATGTTGTCGGGAAAACACGCGGATCAAAGGATTGCGCTACTCTGCTCCGTGGGAGCCATATAGTGCTCTACATAAAGCGTGTAATTAGTCGGCGTTCTTGGGTAATGTTCGCTCAACGGTTGCGATTCTCGAGCATATATATGCACCTGGAATTGGTAAGCACAATTTCTTTTCATCGAGACAGCAGACAGCCATTGAGGCTGATTATATATAACTTCCAGGTGCCTAATGAACGTATACACACAACACCATTAGTATTAGGACGCGGTCAAGCCGCTAATCCATCGTACAAAGAACTGTCTGGAAACGCTGTATGGCGCAGGACCATAAACGGAGGAAAATGGGGGAGGGGGGGGGGGCGGGTGAGCGCTTCCCTTTTGCCCCCCTTCCCGAAAAAAAAAAACTTCTGTCATAATGTCTGCACAGAAGACAGTGTCTTTAGTACGATGCATGAGAAGAGCGACTGTGGCTTAAGGAATTTCATGAAATAGGCTAAAAAAATTTTGTAAGTTTCCTGTCGACGACGAGTGCATTGCAGTAGAGACAGTTTTCGTTTTGTCCTACATCTTTTTTTTTTACCTTTAAGCAAACAGTATTGTAGACCACAACTGACAGAAGCTTGTACAAACAGGTGGATGCTGTATATACGCGTTAAAAAGCAGCGGTCACGCTTTAAGAAAATATAAAAATAAAAAAAGCTAGTCCGGTAACTGTCTGTATAGGAAACGCTCTGTCTGGCAACCCTAGGTACGCCTTTAGGCAAGATCGGCTATCAGACGATTTATACACACACCATCAGCGAGATGTCGTACAAGTCGTGTATACTTGTGGCCGTAGGCACCACGATATTGCGTAAAATCTTCCTTTACCGCCCCCCCCCCCCCCCGGTGATGTTACCGGGGTAGTATTTTTTCCCGGAGGTGCGTTCAATATGTCGTTCCGCGGACCGTCAAATGCCTACGGGTGTGAGAACAATTACATCAGCAAAAGGGGAAAAAAAAAGGAGAGAAAAGAAAACATTTGCTTTTGCGTGGAAATTTATCGGTTCTACCACAGAGGCGGAAAGTGATTACCGGAAATCACTCAAGTCATATACCATCAATCAGGAGGGAAGACAACAAATTACTTCGTTACGAAGCGCGGGGAACGTCAATTGTTTTTGACGACCTTGGCAGCCGAGTAACATCGTTACGCGTAAGGACGTTACATTCCACGTTCGGCCGTTGTAGGGAGAAATATGGAAATAACAAAATAGGCATCCTCGGAACAGAAAGTCAGCTCAAACGAATCTATGGTAAGAGTAAGATGTCAATCTAGGATTGGCTCAAGTGAAGTCAACAACGCAGCCGCTAAGATTCCAATGAACATACAAGAACATATAAGATAGTGGGTTCCTGTAAAATACAAGACGTAACATGGTAGATTCCGGTAAAAGCAATAACATAAATGTTCTTGTACGTTGGTATGCACAATCTAAAACTGTCGTTCCTGCACACACCGCGTGTTTCTATTATTTCGCATAAATATTACTTCTTTCATCTTGCACTTGCGCGGGAACAAAATATTTGCGTGAAGATACTGCATGGAGCGGAGCTATTTTTGCTGCTATCGCGGGGAAATTGTTTACATCCGTTGCCTGACGGAGCGGCGAGCTGAACTATACGTTCCTTCAACGTTCTTCTTCGGTCTTTCCGCGTTCTTGACTTTCAGACAAAGCAATTACGGGGAAAGCGAAGTCTTCTGTCAGCGTGCATTGTCGCTTTGTGACGTCACGTCACCATGGATAGATGGATGCATGCATACGGCTGAACTCTTTCAATATGGCGGCGGCTTGCGCCGCCTGGCGGGTGGCTTGGGCTAGCGGCCCTATCTGTGACTTCTCGGGAATCAGAAATTCTTTCATGATTCTTTCATCACAAATAGTTCATCTCTCTCTCTCTCTCTCTCGTCGTCATGGCTTTCTTTTCACCCTTGCCTTAGAGCCGGCTAGGACTAACCTCCAGGCTAGCCTTTCTGTCCTTCAAGTTGTTCACCAATAGCAATCCATCAAGATGTTCCATATCACATCTTTATTTTCCTGAAACACTGCCGCGAAAAGTCAAAATCATATGATGTCACGGAATCACTTGACGTGGCGGTATTAGTGACGTCATGGCGCCACGTGACTCGTGATGTCACGTGATCATGAGGAAAGCGCGTGGTCACACGAGCTTAGTCACGTGACTACATGCCATGGCACCATATTCTCACGACTGTCACGCACGTGTCGCCATCACGCTCATGACGGTCGTCACGTCACATCATGATGTCACCCAGATTACGACCCAGGCACGGGCACGAAAGCGCTAATATCTGGCTCTATTGGTAATTCTGATCACGTGCTTACGAATTTATTTTCACGGCTTTTTCTTTAGACCGTTAGGCGCTGTGAATGTATCTGATTCGCTCGAGAAAGCTTGTGAGCGAATCTTCCGCTTTCTGTTCTAGCCGCTAGGTGTCGTCAGTGTCGCTGGAGTCGCTGATAAATGCTGCGCGTTAACCTTGACAACTGGGTCTGAGATTCCAATTCGATGGCAATTGCAGTCAATCACTATAATTTGCGATTTATGGATTTTCACTAATATAGGATTCCTGAAACCCGTGCAAAGACTGGAAAGGTGTCTTCGGTCACGATTTCTGATGGGCGAAATTTCCACCCCCTCATATTTCAGAATTTTAACATATTTTAACGTGTCTCCGCTTGGGGCGTAGAGCGAAAGCTTGCGCTGGGAACCTCCTGGATTCGATCCCAACCGCCCCCGCCCGTTTCGATCTGGATGAGTTTCGTACCGGCACGCGTTCGTGTAATCACTACTGCGTGATGCACGTTAAAAACCCCAGGTTAGCGGTTGTACTGCACTGGCTAAATTTCTAGAGACCGATCACCCGTTGAGGCGTACCAACTTCAAGGCTGTATAAACATACAAAACAAGCCAATTTTTTATATTTTTTTATTTGGTCTTTGGGGGTTGAAGTTGTAGTGGGGGAAGGGGCCGACACATTCGGCATATTTACCTGTTTACTTTTCAAGACAGACACGTCATGCGCGCGCGCTCATTTTTCCCCCGAGTCTCGCAACTGTTTCTGCTTTCGAGTTGGAAATGGACTTGGAGATGGGAATTGAGCATTTCGTAATATGCATACTTCCCACGCAGCTGAGACACGGAAGAAAGAAAAACCTAACCCAAGTTTGAGAGAGTAGTCTAGAGCTGTTTGTAACTCGAGGTTTTTTTTTTTCTTTTTCCTCGCATTTTGAAGGACAAACGAGATTTTAGTACCGTCCTTTTCTACCAGATGGCAGCAGGGGTCTGCTGCGCTAAAATCCCCTCGAAGCTGCTGTGCCGCGTCGCTTTCATAGACCAGTACTCATCCACGTGACTAGGACCGGAAACGTAGGGGTGCACGGGCAGAATCAACTGCTAAGCTACGGCAGCAGCAAACAAAAACAAAAATAGAAACAATCGAGGGGAGTATAATACATAACAGACTCAGGCCCCGGGATGATAAAAACAAGATAAACATAATAAACGGCGGAACGGTACAGTAAAAGAAAGTAAGAAACAAAACGCAATCTATCTTTTTCGCGCACGTTTATTATTATTTTTTTCCTCACTCCCGTCTGGCCGCCAGTTTCACTTTCCTCTCTTTGTTCTTGTCGGAATTTTCTCGTTTCGCGCGCTTTTCATTCGCGCCATTTTTCGTTCTTTCCTTCCGGCGGAGAGCGTGCACAGTCTTTCTTTTTCCCGCCAAAACAGAAACAGTATGCGACCGCGCGACAAATGCCAGCTCTGCGCTCGCGCGTCATTTGATGCGCGCGGACAAACGAACGCTTCTTTATTTATTTTTTTTATTTTTTCCTGGCGAAAAATAAAAAGTAAAGGAAAATGGTGACTCGATTATTTGGGATGATGCAGCACTTTTGGCTTTGAGACACTCGCGCCGATTTGACTGCGGCAATGAAAGTGCGCCATCCTCGTCGCGAGAGTCCCATCGGCACACTCCGCAAATTTTGGCCCAACTTTGTGTTTGACGAACGTCCCCGCTAAATTTAGCGGACGGTGTTTATGTGACACTGTGATATCACCCGTTACCATGAGACATCAAGTTCCCGCTAACCTTAGTGGCGAAGTTTGTTCCGCAACATATAACAAATATATTTTTTTTTCCGCTAAACTTGGCGAAGAAATTTTCCCGGTAAATTTAGCCGAGAAATTTGTCGAGCTAACTTTGGCGGGAAAATTGTGACCTCTCGTGACGTGGCGCCACGCAACACTGTGACGTCACAATGTCGCTAAACTCAGCGGGCCACGACGCACACGAAACACACACTGGATCCGTTGTGAAACCTCTCCAAAAACGATTATCGCCGTAAAAAAGAAAAAGGCACAACCACCCTTGGCCCCTCTCCCTCTTACTCTCTCTCTCTCTCTCGTGTCTTTTTTGTGTCTCTCACGCATCAGCATTCGCAGAGTTTTCAACAATTTGAACTGCCTCAGTGTTCTTTCCGCAATGCTTGCGGTTAAAAACCAAACCTCAAGGATTCCTTTTTTTTTTAGGTGCGGTTGTAAAATTTTGTTTTTTCTATGTCACGCACACATTCTAGAGAGCTTCTTTGGTATAGGGAGTATTCACTGGACGCCATATTTGTTGGTGCTGTTTAGAGCGCATGCTCAGCAGCCACATCGGCTGCTGCACTTGATGGTGCGGAATGCACGTTGCATACTGGCCGCCAGTGACGCATACTCCCCATGATATGACGCTTTACACACGCGCCAGATTACAGCCGCCATTGCCGACCTTCCCTTGTCTTACCGAGATGCCGAGCCACTGAAGCGGGCGTTGACGAGCCTCCACCAAGGCCAATGCTAAAAGGAAGGACACCATAAAATCTAAGATGGCAATAGCCTGGCCTGTTGTGGCAATGACAAAGTGAAGTGAACGTAATATAAGAGCTAACAAAAACTGAAGGTCGGTTATGGCGGCGCCCATGCAAAGCTGCTGCAAAGCGTCTATACGAAGAAGGACTTGAGTAGTATATTGTCCCGCAGACTGTCTTCACTATAGGAAACTAATAAATAATTGGGCTCCAAATTGGCGTTGGTGGACGACTATATGTTTCGTGTACAAGCATAAGACGCTCTCTCGTGGTGTCACAGCCCCTTATTGGCGACGAGATGATTCGGTGGCGCCTCCTATGGTCCCTATCCCTGACGTCACGACCAAGATGATTAGCAGCAAGCGGCAAGTTCGATGGTGCGTAAGAAGTGCGGTGGACATCACGTTCTATAAATCAACACCGTTGGAGTTGAGGAGTCTGACTTTGCTCTTATTTCCGTCGACGAGAGCAGACATCATCCTGCTCAATACGTCACAGCGAGCTTTGGCCAATTGCGCTCCTTCTGCTAATGCCATCGCCTCATTTTCTTCACCTGCAGGTCCGTTTGCTACTCTGCAATTCAGCTTCACGCGTCACGCTCTACGGTTAGAGGACGGTTCGCATGGTCGTGAGAGTGAGTTTTAGGAAATCGTCCCGACGACTCCGCTAACGATACCCGTTGCCCCGCTGCCGCCTTCGCCCAAGCGTCGTATTGTTATCGGGTATCGGTATCGAGGGTATCGAAGGTATCGGACCGATCTACTATAGCTTTCTAATGTGATTCCCCTCTGAAGGACTCGTGTGGGGCATTGCATCATCATCAATCATCCTCACTATCATCACAGATGTCGCAGAAAGTCCACGATGATTCCGGTGGCCGAGGATGCAACCGTGCTACAGCAACAAGGGGCCGCACCTGCACCTTAAAATGATGACCCGGGTGTGGCGTCGCAGGCTTACGTGTTTATCCAAAAAACGAAAGATGGCGTCACTCGAATCCTACTGAAAAAAATTATATCAATCTATATAAGAATTGATATGAAATATCCAAAAACTGATATGCGACATATGAAACTGTTATGAAATATCCAGAAACTGATATGCAATATATGAAACTGATATGAAATACCCAAAAACTGATATGCGACGTATAAGATCTGATATGCGACATATGCCAACTGATATGAATGTGTCCAATAAACATATCAGAAATAAATTCATATAATTTTTTTTTCAGTACACGACGTGCCGCGCGGGAAAGCAAACACGTGGCTTGGAACCGCAGCGGAGCGGCTTGATTTACTGACTTTCAAATAATTACGGCATGAGTGTTTACTTTTTATTAAAAGATTCATCCCCTGAGCCGTTCAAAATACTCTCAGAGGTATGACATTACTGAAAAAAAAATCCAATATGCTGATAATATTATTTATCGCCTAGGTGGTCACCGAAAAACTCCGTACTTACAAAACTACCTGTATAAAGGGCGGAAACGCAGAGCTCAGAAGCAGTTATTGGGCGTGTAGTTGTATTCATGTTTGTTGTGCGGTGTATGTGTATGCGCTCAATATGTATGTTCAGTTGATACTAGTGGTATGCGTAATGTATTTACATGGTGGCGAGAGTAAATAAAAATATTTTTGCTGCACAAGAATTGGGCTGTACCTAGCGCCACCTAGCCTAGTGTAACAGATATGCGGCATATGAAACTGATATGAAATACTAAGTTCTGATATGAAAAATGTGTCCAATAAACATATCAGAAATAAATTCATATAATTTTTTTCAGTAGGGAACGCGCCGAGCATTCATCCGGCAGTGACGGATGATAACGACGCTCGAACTTTGACGACACATTACCCGAGATGCGAGCACCGCGTGTCCCTTTCAGTACGTGATCCGCGCGTTCCTTCCAGCACTATACCGCAACTGGCATGTGTAACGAGTTGAAACATTCTAACTTCTTTTGCCCAGGCCTGTAATCTACTTACAGTGTTTGGTAGTAGCGTGGTGGTTGCAGCTGGTAGCTTCATCTCCACAACGGGGCAGCAGGGCTGTTAGGTAGTGTGACAGAGATTGGCTTCATAGAGACCTTTGCATCGCTTATCACCTCGGCGAAAAGTGCTGAGTCACTGAGCTGTGGGCACATGCGCAGCGTCCATGCTCAGAAGGTGTCCCACAGCCCAGCAGACAAAGATGGCGGCGCTCACAAGGCGATTTTTGCAAAGGTCTATAGATCACTCCGTTGTTTCACCTTACGAATGTACCACAGAGGATGCCATTCGAAACCAATCCACTGCAGTGTGAGTATCACGTGACCTTCTAAAAAGAGCGCCGTATACGCGCGCGGGACGCGTTGTCACGTGATAACTGTTAGACCCACTGGGATGGCCTGTAGCGTCTACAACGATCCACCGTAAAACCGCAGTCGCTCTGCTCATAGATCACACGAAGGACACGGGGTCTCTCCACAGACATGATGACAGAATTGTCTGCGGACATTTCTGAAGCACGAGCCAAGCACGCTTGCAGACGGTTTTTGTATGACCAAGATGACGGGACCGCCGTACAAGGAACTGTCCTTACACTTTGCGTAACGGTATGATGGATGCCCTGTGACTTCACCTCGATGACGGACCAGCAGGGCTGAGGCAGCGACAAAGATTGCACGGCGTCATAGAACCGCTCGGAGCTGTGCTGTAACGAAGCAGTCTCTAATCTTGCATCGGTGTAACCGAACGTGTCGCGTGATAACATAAAGCTCCGTGTTCCATTTCCGCGCCCTCACAGTCGCGTGTGCCGTTGGTACAAACATTCACGGCAGGCAGCGAGAGGCCATGCAGGTCCCACTCACTCAGCATGCAGCGGGCAAGAGACGCGCACTCGAAGAGGTAAACCGCGCGACCCAAGACGGCAGGTGGGTTCGCGAGTTGTTTCTGCAGATAAGAAGTGTTCGCCCCGGGCGGGAGAGGAAGATTTGGCTGCCGGATGGTTTCAGTCGTGACATACTTCGTTTGGGAGTCAGAAGAGCGATTGAGTTATGTAGTCAGGTAGCGGGAAGATTCGACGCATTTATGCGGTGTCGTCACACCGAGAAGAAACACGGTAGCCCCGCTCACTGAAAGAAAGAACGACGGAAAAGGCGTGTAAAAAGAATACACACACACAAAAAAATGAAGTAGATACCGAACTAAAAGGAAAAACACAAACGACGAAGAATTCTCCCCTTCACTCGAATGAAAACCTCCAAGATTGAGTAATCCCCACCTCAGGACCTTTCAGGAGGAATTCAGCGCTCCGTTAATCTGCGCAGCCCAAAATCAAACGTCTCAAATTGCGTTTTTTTTTTGTACGTTTTTGTTTGAGCGCGCAAATGTTCAGCGTAATGTATTTTGAATGCAGGTCGCGATACCGGTGTGGCGCATTAGGCTGATGTATTTGAATGAGATTTGGCATCCGAGCGTGATCACATCTATCAGAATTAGCTTGTAATCTCATTCACTGTTTCTGATTGGACTGTGGCAGTCACGCGACAACACGTAATGATCACGTTAGGACCTTTACAGTGTTCGAGGTTACGTGTACACGTGATATGAAGTGCGGAAAACAGCGAGGTAAGCATTTTCCGAAGGAATGTCCTATAGCATCGCAGTCGTAAGGATACAGGAACTCGTGCACGGCGGGAGCATGCACTTACCGAGGGTGTCCATTTGCGTTTGAGGCTGGCAATTTGAAACAGCGTTTATTTTGCTTGGCACTGGAAAGTGCAAAGCGTTGTTCATTGCGACCTTGCACTAAGTTCTACTTTAATTCGGAAGCTAGGTTCGCTTACTAACTTAATTTACATAGGCGACATATATGGATAAAGCTGAGAGAGTTTCACACCTTGGGAACAGCAATATACGAACCACAAGTTCGCCTCGTACTTTGCGTTCGTTCTTTATGAAGTATCTCAGACCGTCGCAACCACTGGGGAAAAACTTGGGACGCTTAAGCTTCGCCTTTAATCGGGTCCCGTTAGCAAAGCCTTCTCATATAAACGCGTGCTCGTTACCAAGCCATGCAAGCGTGGCCCCATAATGCAACACGACCAGCCAAGTACGACGTCAAGAGTTACGTCACACGTGGCTGCGCGCGTTGCATTATGGGAACTTTTGGTCCCACCCACGCCGACGCTGGATCTTCTGCAAAACAAGCTCCTTACTCAATTTGTTTGTTTTATTGAGGGAGTGAGGTTTGTTTACGCCTGGTCCAAGATACGAGTGCGCAGCCAGGTTGAAGTGGCTGTCACCTCGTAACCAGCGCGTGGTAATAGACAATTCGCCACTCATGAAGGGCTGTCCATCTTGCAGCGTGTCAAGCAAGCATACGATTGATGGCATGCGTGATGCAATGAAGCGCGGGCGTCACACGCGAGAAAGCGCCATCTCGAGGATGAAAACGAAAGTAAAACGCATCAACGAGATCTGTCCTTTTTTTTTCTTTTTTTTTTGCCTTGTCTTTCTGCACACCTAAAAATCGAGGTCCTCGTCGCGATAGCTGCTGCAGCATCAGCGGCTGAAACAAGCTGAAACGACCTCGAGGCACATCGCCTGTACCGCTCCTGCGGTACTTCGAACCTGCATGGGATGAGGAGAAACTTTCAAGGACGCTTCTGGTGGTTGGTTTCGTTTTTACTTTGTTTCGTTTCGCTGGCGCGCCTGATTTTCTGGTGTTACCTTTTTTCTTCTTATTTGTTTTTTTACCCTTCTTTTTGGTTGTATAAATCGTCTGCTCTCCGCGTCTCGTCTGCTAACGTATGCCGTCTGTGGGAGGACGGCAAGTTCCGTCTGCGAAAGGGAAGTGGCGGTCGTGTTTACGTTTTTTTTAAACGCATCTAAAGAGCTAAAGAGCACCTTGAAAGAAATAAAAAAGAAAGTGACTAAAAAAAACGAGGAAGCGCAACCAAGCGCGTATATTCAAGAAGCACCTGGTTCTGTATACTCTTCGTGGTTTATTCATGTGGTTCCTGCACGCTACCGCCGCCGCTTTCCTTCTCCTCTGCGGTCACTAATTATGTTTTTATTATACATTTATACACTCGAAGTAGCGAATTGCCTTTTCGAATAACGTATTGCATGCAAAACCAAACTATTTAAAAACTCTTTTTTTTATGTTGCCTGGTTATTGAATTTGACGATGGTGAACCTAGACAAAGCCTGAGTTGGTGACAAGCGTGCCGTGGTGTCTAGATATTCACTCACTGTCGTAAAGAGATCCAAAAAGTCACTGCCAGTCACGCCAGTCACGGCGTAACCTGGGGATAGAGGCAAGTGAAGGCGTAGGGATTCTGGAAACTAACTGTAAGAACCTGATGTAGCAGGCGACGGAGACACTGCAGGCCGGCGTGGACGATGTCAGGGCAGGGCAGAAAGGCGAACGGCATTGTGCTACGCTTTCTAGCACACGGGGCGTTCCCATGATTTGTTGCGGGTTTCGCCAGCGGAATTTTTAGAATTTCTCAAACCGGCGTATATGTAGCAATGCCTCGTCCCACGGCAGTGGCAGACAACCAGAAATTGATCGCGGGGACATCAAAACTAACTTTTAAAATTTGGTTTTACGTTTAAAAGACACTACTGCGGCACTGAGCGCAAAATGACACGTTTGTGGGCATGTGGTGCTCCGAAAAAACCACTTAGTTCCGCAAAAAATTAATCTTCTGTCATAAAAAAACACAAAAAAAAACTTGTTTTGTTGCACAATTTGTGGGAATAGGCCATAATCGCTACCTGATGTATATCCCTTGTCGGACATATTCCCGTCCCACCCTCCGACCCCCGAACTTCTATTATAAGGACCCGAAAAAGAATCCGAATCTCACCAGGGGGCGCGCCGCGGACGTCTGGGGGCTTTTATGCGTTCCCACCACTTGGTCTCCCACCCAGGGCTCTCCCCCGCACCGCCAATAATCAGAATGGCCATCACCGATTTCACGGTGCGTGTCCCCTCCACGCGGCCGCAGTGCATCAAGCATCAAACCCCGACCCTCGGTAGCGAGCGCCATCTATTGTACTTTTAACATCAACCGGGGTTTTTCTTTTATAATATGAGGGGGGATGAACTATTGTTACCTAAGTAGCTGCAGTTTGGGAAGCCATTTTTGGTTAGCCCCAATTTTCCCCCACAGCATAATATCCCGTCACTCCAGGCTTTACTGGCTTAACGCTTCCCAGACGAACTGACGACCCGAACAAACGTAAATATCTGATTCTTTTTTTTTTAATTTGATTCCTTTTTTGTATTACCTTATGATGGACCACAACGGACGCTACGGGAGCGATTCCAGGCAATCCAATGCAGTAAACGTGTCACGTGACTGTACGCCCCGCACGTTGCTGCATCCCTCCCGAGGGTCACGTGACACTGATTGGTCACACGGATTGGCTTGGCTTCGATGGCTGGTAGCGCCTCTTGCGGTCCACCGTAATGTGAAACGGAGTGTTGATTCAAGCGGAACGTGCAGGATACATGGTCCGCACTCTTACGAAACTATCCGGAAAATATACGTTGTTCTCGTATCTCGACATTTGATATGGTGTAACGGTTGTACAAAAAGCAGACGGCAGTAGGATTGGGGGGGGGGGGGGGCTACCTCGAAATTGCTGACGTCACCGCTCATTGCCGTTTTTTTTTCTTTCTTTTTTTTGTTGTGGCTGAATTGTATAAACGTAGCTTCCGTCTGTATTCCTTTGCTTTGTTGGAAATTAAATAACCTTTCACACACCCTTTTTTTTTTTGGGGGGGGGGGCGGGGGAGGCGGGAGAGGGGGGTGATTGGCGCTCACTACAACAATAAGCACAACGCTCCGAATATAGTCCTAGCTGTTACAGGCAATCCTCCTCGACTGCCCGAAGTTTTTATGGTGTGGTTTCGTTGTGCTCGGTGTGGTTTGTAGATGTGGACGTTGTCGGTTGGGGGCGCGCCGTAGCCCCATAGTGTTACGACGTCACCAGCAATTGTGAGTGCTTTCTGTTACATTTATGTATGCGACACACGAAACATCTATTATGTTTTTGTCTGTGTGTGTTTTTATTTATATATCACTACTGGTACCTTCATTTGTTCCCATTTAACCGCACTATAAAAGTGAATGTGCCGTGATGATATCACTTCGCTTCTTTTAAACGGAGGTATAACCATCACACTGACTGTTTTTTTTGTATATAAACGCTTATTTGCTGCGTGAAGGCCAGCGTTTAGAGGGAACGCCGGCGTTGATTGCACCTAATTTGATGACGTCACCTCACCAGTAATCGTCTCCTTTTTTTTTTTTATGAATTCTGAATGGTCTTCGCCACCGGAGGGGGACAGTGCGGATATTCCATGCTCCCAGGCTCAAAACAACTTTCTTTTATTTCTAGTGTTTTTTCTCTTTTTTCTCTTCTTTTTTTGCATGCGCTGTGAAAGAGGGCATTGCCGGTAGGGGGCGCCACGAATTGCCTCTAATTTGATGACATCACTGGTAATTGGGGCTCTATTGTGTGACGTGTTTATCGTACGTTTGGAGCATTCTGACGTGCTTGGATGCGCGCGGGAAGAAAAGATAACATCAGAACGAAACCTACCTAACGTGAGTGACGGTAATTTTAGCGTGACTTGCTCCGGATGGTGGCACGCTATAGCCTACTTTTAGCGAGCGTGACCGCCGGCAGATGGAGCTGATTACGTGGCTTTTCCGCTGGGTGATGTCACGTCGTTTTGTCACGGTACGCTTGCGGCTAGTGAGTTTACGTCACCTGGAAAAGACTTGCTTATTTTGATGTTGTTTTATTTACTTCGTAATGGGTTACATATGCAAATACAAATTTGCAAAAAGCTATTTTTTTTCCTTAGGGTCATAGGGGTAGAATTGTTATGCCTGTCGGTGGACCCGCAGGTTGCATTTTAACGACGCGTTGCCAAAGTCTGTTGGAATTACATGTATGGTTCCTCGTTTTAGCAAAATCCATAAAGGACGCGTAGACTATTAGGTGTTTATTTATAAGAAAAATCGGTGGATAGTTTTCGGTGTTTATTCATTTTGCAGATATTCGTGTATTTCAATTATCTGTCTCGGACGGACGCCGAAAACGGAGATTATTGGCTAAAAAAAAGTAATGAAAAAGCTACGATTTTAATTTAAGGAGTGGAGGGTTTTAATATAAATAGTCCTGGCTGGAGAAATCTTGTCAGAAGTCGATGTTTTTTTTGTTTTTTTTTTATCGATTTTGCATTTTGAGACAAACATATGTTTAGCGGTGTTTCTCGGTTTTAGCCGATTTTGTTTTTCATGACACCGACAGATGTTTACCGGTGTTTTTCGGTTAAAACCGGGAAGTCTACGGCCCGCATTTATGTAATGCAACTAGGCTGTGCACTTTCCGGTTTTCACCGAAAACGCCGATAAGCATCCGTCGGAGACGAAAATACAGAATCGGTTGAAAGTAAAACCTAGATACACAGGTGGTTGAATATTTTCGCCCTGATTAAAACCGCAAAAACACCGGTCGTTGAATGTTTCCGCCCTAGCGAGGGCTGTTTGTTTTTCTTCGAAACTCCTCCCCGCGTAGAGGTTCGTCAAGCCTGTTATCTCGTGGATTCTGCATCCTTCCGCAGTGTTTATTCGGAGGTCGCTGTAGTTTTTGAACGACACTGCCAACTTAGTGTGGTCCAGGGCCACTGACATTTGAGAACGCGTCTCTTCAAAATAACGAACCTCTATTATTCTCGCCGTGGCAGCATTCATTCACGTTGACTGAGAGTCTACAAAGCCTCATTTGTTTTTCCACTTTTTATGGCATTTCTTTATTAGAAGTGCGTTGGCGAAAGACGTAGTGCGAGAATAAATCGAATACATCGCTTTTTTCATACCGATAATCACCGTTTTTAGCCTTGTCACAAGTCGCCCAACCAAAATACACCGGCGTTGAAATAAATAAATAAACACAAAAAAATCCGCCAATTTTTTTGGCTAATAAACACCGAAAACTAAAACTTGAAAGTTACTGGCATGCTAAAACCAAGGTTAAAGGTTACCGCGAAGAAACCGTTTTAACTAATTGCCATAAATTACTGTGCTCCTAAAACTTCAGATTGGGCGAGTTGGTTGTTCATGTTAGTTGACTTACAGCACACTTGAAAAACTGTCGCTCAAGCTTCCAAACGCACAAAAAACAAAACGCTCACTAACAACGCTGTGTTGCGTGATAAACCTTCTGTCTGCTCTACTTCAATTAAAGACGATTTTCAAATAGAAAAGAAATAAAAGAAGAAAAAGGAAAAGGAAAAATTCCTTTCTAACGCCTACACAAACTTGCGGCTAGATAATCTCTTTTTGTGACAATATTATAGACGGCGTATACTAACATATTTGTCCACCAGTCGTGTAATGTTCTCGGCTTCGATAATTTCCCTTGTTAGTTGGCTGACACTTTTGCCGAACACGGTGCTGTTGTTGAAATGTGCCAAACACCCTCCTTCTTTTCTTTTCCATTTTTTTCTTTTGTTTTACAGCGGAACCGTTAAGGACTAGTTTCCTAGTAGTGTCCGTGGGCAAACAAATCTGTTTGCCCACGGATGACAAAATGCTGTATGAGGGGGAGAGGAGGTCCCAGCAAAATGGAAGATTTCGGGGGGGGGGAAGGCCCATTGACCCCCCCCCCCCCCGGCTACGTGCCTGCTGCGTACAGACCCTTGTATTTCTTTTAGGTCTTCTGGTAAGAAAATGGTCGGTTGTTGTGCGGTTGGATGTTCCAATCACCACCGTCACGTTTTTGTTTCTTTCTATGATTCTAAAAGAAAAACAAAAAACCGTCGCAAAATATGATTGATAAAATCAAGCGCGACAATTGTGGACGCCCACGGAAGGCTCCCATCTTTGTGACGTAAGACAATAATATGCTTGTTTCATCTTGAAACTTTTTATAAAATGGAGTAGCGACGAAAACTAGCGAACTAGTTGCCACACAAAGCTAGCAAGTAATGTGTAATGTGAGTAATTGCAGCACGAGACAGGGACGTCCCATGTGTGAAGCGTTTTCCCCGCCTTCTTCTCCAAACCGCGAAGTGAATGAATTTATTAGAGAGTTTTAGTAGATCATACGCTGAGGAAACCGGGCCCAACGGGCACGAGCTCAATCTATGCTTCGAAGTGACGGCACGAGCTCCCGCTAGTA